>OZ032123.1:5883115-6173115 GCA_964026355.1 Pseudorhiza aurosa
GCAAAAATAGAGTATCTACCATTTACCTTTACTCCTTGCTAACATCTCAGATATCAGGCTGCCTATACGAGGCGCCGTATTATTTCTTGAGCCTCGTGTTAGACTTGCCGCCCCCTCCACAAGCGAAACTGAAGCTCTTGTGCAGAATAAGCATTTTCATAACCTATTTCATAGCAGCGGCGAAAGTGCTGAACTTGACTGTCATGTCACTTGATCGATACATAGCGATCGTCTTTCCATTCGTATACGAGCGTTACGTCACCACGCAGCGAGTACTATTGCTCGCTGCGCTCACGTGGTTTTTGCCACTGGGGCTTGTACTCCCCATACCAATCTTCGAAAAATGGACTGACTACGAAGGAGGCTGCGGCTACGCATGCGGTATCGTTTACCTCAATACAGACACAGCGTATGTTCTTCTTTTGGGTATTGCATTGATAGCAGTTCCATTGCTGATGATGCTGGCGACGAATATTAAGGTTTATCTTACTGCCAGACAGCAGCACCAGCGTGTACACAGTGAACGTAATTGTCTGAGTGAGCGCTCTTTTGTGACGACCACAGTCAAATGTCAAGATAGTGAATTGATACAGTACTCTGATATTGCAAAAGTACTTTCTGAGACGGACAGAAAGCAACCAGAAAGTTCAAAAAAGCGAGAAAGAGCAGGCTTCTCAAGGTCATTGCAACAGTTTTCCAAAAAGGACGAGGCTCTGACGAAACCTGATGCAAGTAAAGAAATATCAGGGACAGTTGGTGGGCATGGTTCAAAAAATGCTCAAGTGAAGAGCAACGCAATTAAAAATAGCAGCACGACGCACGAGGCTGAGACAGATGGCAAACTGAACGAATCACATTTGGGAGAAGATTCCACAGGGAAAAGCGGTGAAGCATTGCTAGAATGCGTTGCAAGGTTGTCTAAGGGCGATGAAGATAAATACCCAGGGGACTTACATATTTCAAAAGCTGCTAAATCAGTCTGTTTTGATGACCAGTCAACCTTGCAGGACGAGTGGAATGGTCATAAATCAATCGAAAGCAACCAACAAGGGACTGTGATCGTTAACGATGCTGGACATGCAATGTCGTTGGTTGGTCCAACAAAATGTGATTATCAGCAAATGCAATCAACCAGCTCCCTTTCAAGAATTCTTGAAGGAAACAAGGCAGTTTCATCCTTGGGAAGTAGCAGAAGTACTGCTGGAACCAGGTCTGGTCGTATGGAAACGTCAGGTATTGGGATGCACTTGAAGCATAAGAAAACCAGAAGACTTGGTTCCAACTCAAGAATCGAATCACCAGTCAGATGGAGCCTTATTTCCTCAACATTGTTCCTCGTTTTAGCATTTTTCATAACGTACGTGCCATTTCTTATCACACGAATTCTCCTAACTAATGATGACTTCAAGATCCCAGAAGAAGTTTTGACGTATGCAGCATTGTTGACAATAACGGGCAATCTCATAAATCCATGCATCATACTCGGGACGAGACGGAAGCTAAAAACTGACTTCATGAAAGTGATTTGTCACAGAAAGAAATAGCAGGTGATTAACACTACTGTTGATTCTTGTTATGTTGTTCTAATCCATTTGAATGGACACCACCTTGAGGTATATGGCTCATTACGTATCCAAATTTCTTGAACGGATACTGTTCTCAAGATATCAGGGGTATTGTTCGTGTTCCCCTGAGGCGTGTCGGGACCACCAGAAGCTCAACCCACTCGCACCTTTTCCAAATATACACACGATTCTAGCTAGATTTCTAAGGTAGAAATTTGGACATTGAGAAGCTTTTTGCCTATCGAGCAGTGTCCAGGTCCTTCCTCTCGATTTGACCACACCTCGTGATTCCTACGCCTAGAATTACAGAAAGTTTAGCTGGGATGGGACTCGAACCACTGACCGCAGGATCAATGCGCAAGATTCTTACCATTGAGCTATCCTG
Source organism: Pseudorhiza aurosa (assembly GCA_964026355.1). Classification (NCBI taxonomy): domain Eukaryota; kingdom Metazoa; phylum Cnidaria; class Scyphozoa; order Rhizostomeae; family Lychnorhizidae; genus Pseudorhiza; species Pseudorhiza aurosa. Next base: position 5,885,066 of record OZ032123.1, read on the forward strand.
ACAACAAATATCACTAACCCAGTCTTCTCCAATATTCTCTTCCAAATATCACTAACCCAGTCCATGAACTCTATCCCGCAAATCGCCATTCGTTTCAAAAGCTCGCAATCTGGGCAACGTCTTGTATTCATCCCCTTTTCCAGAATCCTACAACTTGCTTTCTTCCAGAGCTAAAATTGATAAACTTATTCTTATATCCCTCTCTTGTTAGTCTTTCACTTTCTTTCTTTGTTGGGGCTTTGTGTAGGCCACCACGGCCTTTCTCAAACATGATTCATCAAAAACATATGTAGTTGTTTCTGTTTTCATTATCTAATTGCTTACAGTTGGCTTTCTAGATGAACAACTAGACAACGCTAGCAAAGGCCAACTGAAAGCAACTACGAAGCTAAAATTGCAATGAAACAAATATGAGAATAAATACCAAACGGGAGGTATATCAATCTAAAAATCCCATGTACTTGATAAATTGGGGCGGATCACCGTTCCTATATGTCTGTTTTTCTTAATTCTTATTCTTTCAAAATATTAAAGTCAAATGCGACTAGCGGAATTGTTTGCTTCCAGGTCCATTATTTTAATAATTAAACAGATATCTAAAGATGAAGGCCGCATTCACCAACAGTACTGTATACCAGGGTTCTCTTTTTGGCAGCTGCAATGCTTGGGTTTATGCGTCGTGACTATTCAAAATACAAATAGAAGCTTTCTGGACAGGACTTTCGTAAATAACAAGTTAAAAGAATTCACATCGTCCCAAACGTTGCTGTTAAATGATTAAAATTTGCTGCCAACTCGATGTTCATATTCATTTCACGCCAGTCGTTAGGAAGTCAATAAACAGAGGAGGAGAACCTTACTTTCCCCTTATTGATTTTAAATTTTAGCAGACGGCATTAAACGTAGATTCTCGTCTAGATGTTGTGCCAATATTCTTCGGTTTTTCTGACAGCATAGCAACTGAATCCCTGCTTTCACGTAAACAGATTCTAAATGGATTGGCAGAATACTGCCAACCAACAAGTCCACGCAATATGTGTGGTATCGTCATTGCGTGGCCTATGTTTCATCCAAGAGTCAGTAGATTCAATAGGGAGTTTAAGCAACCAGAGGATAACGATAAGGATAGAGTGACGTCATATGGCTATCGTTATCGTCGTGACAAAATAGCTCCCTGTAAGTCGTACGACGGAAGGGCGTACGAGTCGTGGTTTGTCAACACATCGAGAAGGAAAACTAAACATTGCCCCGTAAGCATAGTTTTTCAGTGGCCTGAAATCTGCCTTATGATTCATGAAGCATAGGAATCTTAACATTACGTCACATTGTGAGACGTGCAAAATAGACAGTTTTATATGCACGACTTCGTAGTATCCTGGAAAGAATTCTTGAATTTTAAGTACCATAAGTGGCAGGTAAAAAGAATTATCCAGTACGACTCAGCAAACATTGATCTTAAATTGAACCTCTCAACACAGCTTGGGCACAGCCAGACAAATCGAGTGATAAAATGGTTTGCAAATAGCAGAGTTCTGAGCGTATGACAAAGGAATGAGAAGTACACATCTTGAACAAAAACGTTTTCAGAAAACCTGAATGCTAAAACGACCTAAGAAACTCAAATTAATTCTTGTTTTGTTTCAAAACAAAAAGTAGCTACTTTTACTGAGAAAATGTTCCTCAACTCCGTTTTAGTGAAACTATGCAAGTAGCAAGAAAGTTCTTGTCTCCAGCTTGCTAATCTATTACTTGAAAAATAAAGACGATTTTTTTTTAACTTTATTAGATCGACTTGCTTTTCTACGGAATCCACGAACTGCAAGCTTCGATACCAAACTAAATCTGCTGGGTCCATAGATCCAGTCGTCATAAATGCAGACTAAAAATGGCTATCTTCTGTCCTACGTTTACACTATAATTCGCTTTAAAATGCTCAACAGCTTCTGCCTCCTTCAGCTGCGGTCACATTTCATTTGAATCTATGGTCTCATAGCGTACCAGTACGTCTTGAGTTAATTCTGTTACTCTGTGCATGTCAGTGATTGCTTGAGGGTTTCCTACGGTGTTCTCTGTTGCCCTTCCTAGGTATTGTCAGGCTCCATAACATGCAGTGATCATGACCAGGTAAACTACAGGTGCTTCATGTGGGAGTAAACTCACATGCAGCCACACTCTGTGACTATCATGTTATCCAAAACCGTCTTGAATATGAACCCATCCTCATCGAAGTGCAGTAGCGTAAGCGTGCTGAACTTTGTGGGGACGCAGCAGAGGGCAAAGAACGCATTCGCTTTGCTTCGCTTCAGCTGTTTCTTCACAAAGCTGTGGCTCGTCGCTGCGTAGACATTATCTCCGGCGCAATTTCCCTTGCATGTGCTCACCACGAACCCAGATGGTTCGATGATCCAGTCACCCCAGTCGATCTCGTTGAATGTGACGAAAAACGATTGCCGACAGCACTTGAAGTAACCAGGAATGCAGTCAACGGAGAAAGACCTTCTCTTGCGCAGCCGCTTGTACTTCTTTTCGGTGGTCTTTATCAACAGAAATGGCCTATACCTTGACTTATTACTCACTTTGAATTCACTTTCACTCGGGCAGTCCTCACAGCTTATCCTGAACGATTGAGTCTTGTTTAAATTCGCACGTCCTTTTACCCACCGTTTGATTTGCTGTTCAACACGTAGACTCACCCAGTCACGAACAACGGGCAGCCTGTTCCTCGCTATGATTCTCCCTCTTGCGTCGTTGTCTTCAAGTGTAACTTTGTGTGCAAGAGAATTATCGCTGCTTTTGAAGAACTGCAGCGTCGCGAAATCAATAACCTGATGTTTGAATAGTTTTTGTGTTAAATGGAAGCTGAAGCAGTGATCTTTACTTTTGCAAGTCGCTGAATCTCCTGGAAAATAAAAGTGAGGAACGGGTAACGATCTTGTTATGATTTGAAACAAAGGAAGGCACTCTAATTGTTTCAATTTAATACAACGGAGAGTACTTATACTCGTATGGGGTGGCTTTAATCTGACCACAACCTTCAGGGGTGACTCGCGAAAATTCGACTTATCGCAGGGAATTCTCCTGCAAGTCTCGATGAAGCACATACTCTTGGATTTTTTAAGGTTAAAACAAGCTTTAAAGACAGTAAAGAAAATTTCAAAAATGTTGCAAAAATTTTCCATTATCTAAGGAGGGGACACCCGTAACTATCTTCCTGAATTAATTTTCGATGAAAGTTTGTAAAGGACTTTATCACAGTTTCCCTGCAAGAAAGTGTGAAGTTATGCCCAAGGCCCATTTAAATGCTCTGCTCTGGGTAAGAAAGAAGTGATCGCCAAAGGTAGTAAAAACAAGTGACTTGAATAGAGCTGGTTCATCATCATCATCAAGTGCCATGTCCAGAGACTTCGGTGATCATGGCCTTCCATTCCTCTCTCTTTAAAGAAGCTTTTAACATGGTAGAGCTGGTTACCAGGCGTCAATTAGCACCCAATAGCCGTCCAGAATACCAGAAAATTATAATGGTGATGATGATGGTGATGATGATAATGATAATGACAATGATAATGGCAGTGATGACAATGATGATGACAATGATGACAATGATGATGACAATGACGATGATGATGCTGACCCAAGAAACTTGATGGAACATGAAGTAGCTTTCACGTTACAGTTCTCGAAATTCCCTTTAATACAGTAGTTCAGATTTCTTTCTTGTAGATAATTTTCGAATGGGCGATTTTCGCTTTGAGTCAACTCGTGCAGCCACTATGTCTTCCTCACCCACGAGAACGTACATTAGCATGAAATGGAAGGGAATTCGCGAAACAAATTGACAAGCAGAACCGCAAAGGCTAAAAGCCCCTTAATGAAAGTTGAGTGTCTTTGAAAGATTTTCCACTGAGGGGTCAACTATGACAATTACCTCACACCTACGGTGTATATTTTCATTCAGACATGCTAAAGGGTGGTTAAAAGGGCTGAAAACGATAGTCGACTAAGCATAAAACTGCGACATTCATTCTGTGTGCTTTGATTAGAAGCGATGATGAAATGGACGATCATCAATTGATTTAGAATTTATAATTACTTATCTGAAGGGTTTCAAAGGTTGCGAACGAGTAACATTGCAAAAATGATTTCATAGTTTCTACGCCACTAGTTACTAAAAGTGTAGCATTCCAGGTTGGTTCAAACAAGGCCGAAAACGCAAAGAGTGCAGAAGTATACTTCTGTCTCACCTGCTCATTGTGCAAATTGCACAGAAAGCTGTTCGGATTTCTCCAAAGATATTTTACCATGTATCTAGAGAGCCTTATTAGGACAAAACATTGCTTGATGAACTTGGACCACACGTAAAGGGTACCTCTTGAGTGGGCAGAGGGGGGGACTCTAGGCTTAAAACGACCAAACAGCTTCCCAATCTTCAAAAAACGTATTCTATGTTGGAATGGTGGGAAATGGAGCTGTAGGCTTTGCAAAGTATATACCCTAAAAGTTAGTTTCCTAACAGGATAGAGTCTCTTTTTAACTCTGATATAGATAAACGTACATTTATGGCTTCGTTTATTAATTGATTGATTGGATGGTGCTTCTTCAACTTCTAAACTTTATAAATTCACAGCTACGATGCTATTGATAATATAAATTAATAGTTTTATTGTAAAAAACGTAAATTGTAGGCAATAGGCCGTAACCAGCTGTGTAATTTAGCTATTTTCTTCTAGCCTACTTTCAAACGATTTGTAATTAATAGTAATAAAAAAGCTTTGAGCAGAATGGGAAGGAACTGTGACGCGGGTGATTAGAAACACTGAATTAAATAGGGGTAGCTTGAAAGTGAATGGGGTCAAATTTGAAGTGAGTAGGGGCTTTGTGGTGGGTAGGAAGGTAGGAGGGTAGGAGGAACTTTAAAATTTGTGTGGCCGATAATGGATGCTTGACTAGGCAGTGTGACCGAATGGTTAAGGCGCAGGGTTTCGGGTCTTCTCGCTAGGGCTCGAATCCCGCTGCTGGAACTACCAAGCACGAGCCAACAGCCAACCCAGATGTCCATCCTTCCAAGGTCGGTAAATGATTGCTCAGAAGTAGCTCTGAGAGCACAAGCTGTAGTACCGCAGGCCCACGTCAGCTGAATAGCTGCCCAAACCCTCAGTCTGCGGTGACAAATAAAGACAAAAATACAACCAAGAACTAAAAGAACAAAGAAAAAACCAAAAAAAAGGCAGTTGTCCCAAACTACTACCGAAAAGTGGATTCTCCAAACTGTGACATAGGCACGCAGTTTTAGAATGAATGCAGCAATGGACTCGTGGTTTAAAACAACGGATACCATTGGCAACATATCTAACTCCAACACCATTCAAAAAAAGTGAAACAAATTTTAAAAACGAATAGATGACTGTTGGCTGCTGCTGCATTAGCCAATCAACTAACAGGTGATTCTGTTCAAAATGACATCAGCCAGCCGCGGAGAGAGTGGCAAAGTAATCTCTGCCAAAACAAAGAAATCTATGTGATTCCAAAAAATCCCGGTATTTGAACAGAATACAGCTCAGCGAGAGTAAAGAGCTTCTTGGTTGATCGTCCATGCCCGATTCCTTTGACGTAGGGGTAGGGTAAGCCCTTCTGCCCCTAGTGAAACAGCTTACCCGTGTTACCCCTAATCTCCAGAGTTCAGTTTTCTTAAATATCATCGGAATAAGTAAAACTAAGTCGAGTCCTTTGAAACGTACCTTCCTCCGCTGATATGACAACTTGCGTTGTTTTCATTGGCTCCTCTTCGGCCGAGAACAGCGAGCTAATTTCTCCATCCGACACTGGCTTCGGAACACTGGCTCGTAAATTATGCATTCTCCGAGGTCGCTTCGTCATACCGAGCCTGTGCAGGATCTCCCTTTTCGCCACTGCGATCATGTTTTCTCGCGAGTATGGGTCGAAGAGCCATGCAGTTCCGTCTGAAACATTACGTTTCTCTTTTCCTTTGACGATCTCAGGCGAAACGGTGCTAGGAATTCCAATCCCGTAGCAGAAGTGTGGCAGAAACGAAAACAGCACAGCGATTTGGGTCTGATACATTGCTGAGTAGTAGCTTACTGCAGTATTATTGTATAGTTGACTGGATTTGCTTCGGCAACTAACTGCAGATTTGCGTAGGAAGAGTGTTTGATATCAATACTTGCAACGTGATATTCAGCCCGAGAATATCAAATTTAATTATGAAGATCAGCAGGCCCCACTAGACGCCTCGCGTCGTAGAAAGCAAACCTATGACCATTATCAGCTCTTGCATTGTTACAAACAGTCATCGACAATAATGAGTGGTAGGCAGGGCTACAGTACAATGAATCCTTCAAAAGCGCTGCCCATTTTTAGCAAATTGAACTAAGGAGCCAACTCCTCAGAGGAGGCAAAATCAGAGAGACCCGGGAGCAGTAACCCTCATTGCCGACCACTCTTTCCATGCAAAATGATCGATTTTGACGTTTTACCAATTAGAAACAGCCGATTTTATGAATAAATGAGGATTTACCACGTTCATGGTGAAATCGCATATCATTTCAAGGTTTTCACACGCTCAGCGGCAAAATATATCCCTCCAAAAACTAGAAGTATTTGATGTAGATTAGCTCCGAGAGATAAAAGTTATTACGATTAGAGAGCAGTGGGTGGTTGGTGGGTGAGGCACAGCATAAAGAACAGCTGAGTTTTTGTATGGAACTGTGGAAGTCTCCATTTATCACTGACAAAGTTGCCTGTCGTACTAATTGTAGACTGAAGCGTTTACATGTACTGAACAAGCTTTGAAGCACGCTGGTAAAGACTACGAAAGCAATTTGATTTCTTTTCGTGAGATGCAACTTTCTCAAATCTGCTTTTCTTGAATCAAAATTCGTCCATCTGAAATCGGCCGCTTGATGGCATGGCGCGTTTCTAAGCTATCTCAACGAAACCGTCAAAGAACGAACCTTGATCAGAAGAGCGGATTGGGAGGAGCTCAGTCATATATAAGACTGTAAAGCAATGGCACCACAACCCATTTCATTTAATTTCATTTCATTTCATTACATTTTATTTCATTAAATTTCATTACATTTAATATCATTACATTTCATTTCATTACATTTCATTTCATTACATTACATTTCATTTCATTACATTACATTTCATTTCATTACATTACATTTCATTTCATTACATTACATTACATTTCATTTCATTTCATTTCATTACATTTCATTACATTACATTACATTTCATTTCATTACATTACATTTCATTACATTACATTTCATTTCATTTCATTACTTTACATTTCATTTCATTACATTTTATTTCATTAAATTTCATTTCATTTCATAATCATTATTTCAAGTTGTGTTACATAGTTTGAGGAAGAAAACTTATTGATACCAACTATTTAAAATATCATTTAAAATTATGTCTAAGAAAATAATATACATGCTACATAGCGTAATGGTTATGCTATCTAAAAATCTTACAATTGCATTTTTCACCCATCCATGTTTTGATCTTAGTTTTAACCCAACTAGGGAAATCAAAAAAGCCGCAATACATTCAATTTCTGTATTCAGAATAATATCAAGCTTTCCTCTCACTGATGACAGGGGTGTAGTTAGAGATTGGTTTAGGGGGGGGTTAGTGCATCTCAAGCAATTACTTACAAAACATGACCCCTGGCAGAGCAGCAGCTAAGCTTTGAAGTAGGATAGTGATTATGAAAATGGTTTCTTCATCCATGAATATTAAAGCATATTGCAGATTTCGTGCAAGGAATAAATATGAAAGCGAAAAATGAACATGAATAAGTAAGTCTCAATTGTTGCCATTAAAAGATTACGTGTGTCAACTGCCTCATTTCAGTGGTATGGGAGAAGGCAATGACGATCAAAGATCAAAGGAGTAAATTGTGTCAGCCTGGTGCCCTATCGTTTCACAGCAGCATCCGAATAAGACTTACTGGAGACATTGTGATGCTGGGTCGCTCTGTCTATTCGTATGGCGTTCTGCAAACCATTTATGCCAAGAAGATTACAGGTAAAACCCCAACATAGGTGATCACTCAGAAAAGCATTCTGTGGTTTTGCGAGGATAATGTATGGCGAGTTCAGGTCTTAAACAGACTTATCATGGTCAAACGCATTTGCTTAGGTTTAAACAGCCAACACCTCGGATTTTCCAAACCAAGCAAATCCAACAACGATTCCAAGCTCTGTGACTTAAATGGACCTCAAAAAACGGTCTAACGATCGGGATGCGTCGGCTACTTTTTCAAGGTCATAGAGCTTATTCGTCGCAGGTATCAAAGCCAAAGTATCTTCACACCATGGCCAGCCAATCAACCAACCTTCCTCCTTTCACAGTCGGATTTAGGACCGTCTTAGGTGGAAAAAGATGAAGATATGTGAAGCATGCCATGGATACCAACGGGTATTGTGCCAGTGAATTTTAAGTCAAGTAAGTTATTGTCTCAAGGTGGCTTACTGCCTTTAATAAAGCAACAGTTGAATAGGTAGGTCTGTTTGGACAGTAGCCGACTGAAATCCATGTACCTCTAGCTATGATACTCAAATAAAAGGACAGCAAAATCAGTGTACCTTATCAAGTCATCTTTCTGTACCTTGCGTGTCAGCCCACTTTCGTGAAACCAACCAACTCAACACGCCTTCCTCTTTGCAGTAAAGTCGGGGAGAAGTTGTGCGAAGACAGCTCATAAGTAATGGGGGAATTGCGTACAGGGCCTATGGTCAATGGTCGAACCCTACCTCAACGTCAAATTTTACTTAGAGTCAGGGGAGCCGATAGGTCTCTTGTTGTCAGGCATGTGATGTGAAGTTCCACTAAATGCGAGGACCAGGAAACTGCGCAATAAGCATAAATTCGCATTGTCGTAAAGTATTCGTTCAGCTAATGGGAGAAAAAGGAAAGAAATTTCAGTGCTTCATACGGAAGGAAGCTGTACCTATTCTATTGCAAGGGTGTTTTGGCTCTTCAATCTCTTTGCTTTAAAGTTAGTGGAACGATTTTGAAAATTCCTGTTCTGTACTTCGGGATTGAAAAGGCATACATGAAAGGGTCGAGTACCGAATTCAAGAGAGCAAAAATCATTGCTATCCTCAACCAACGCTGTCTGTTGTACTCGCCATCAATTCCTCTAGAGAAGAATTCAAACGACCTGCCCATGGTCCATATCAGGAAGAACGGAGCCCAGCAAATAGCATGAGTCACCAGAAGGAAACCAATCAGTGCTGTGATACTCCTTCTGGCACGCGATGCCACTATGTTGGTACCATCTGTAGCAGCACTTCGTTTCCAGATGAACAGTGCCAACCAGATGTATGTAACTGCCATCAAGCAATATGGAATCAGCATGAGAATTATGGCAATGATTGTAGCGAATAGCCGACCGTTGATATATGCTGGGAATTCCCGGTAGCATACCGATTCTTTCTCGCTGTACTGGAATGACAGGACGCCCGGAATTCTTGTCAGAGCGCCAGCAAACCATGCGAAAATGCACATTCCGAGTGAAAGCCTCCTTGACCTGACCATACCACCTGAGTACCCCTTTACAACAGTGAGGTAACGTAAGACGGTAATAGCACACAGCGTAAGTGAGTTGCTCACGGCACAGGTCATAAAGAAGACGAGACCAACTGATGCAGCGCATATGAACCGAGCCACGTAGCCTGTTTGATTGATTTGGGAGACATCTATCCAAATGTAGGGTTGAATCGAAAAGGCCGAAAGCACATTTGCCAGTGATATGTTGCTCAAAAAAATGTCATATGGTCTTCTCATGTCCTTGCACTTACAGAACATTATCAGCACGGCCACATTGCATGTAGTTCCAACCACCGTCATCAATGTATACAGTGCATCTATTGCCACTGTTGCAGCAGGGTCGAATAGATGCCTTTTGGCAACAGCAGCTTCCAAGCCGTTAGAGCTGTTCATCGCCAGTAGGAAAGACTTGACATCAGTCTGCGCACTGCCTTAGAAGATGGGAATGCAATGGGTCTACACAAGCAATAATGGTACAGCTGTGTGCCTGTCCTTAACTAAAACTCCAGTGAAATTAATCAAGGCCGAGTTGTCATTAAGGCTTTGTGATTGGCGGGTTTGATTATCAAAGCATCATTTCCTCTATATATCTGCGATATCAATTAGCGATATGAATAATTTCATTTCTAATGCCCTATTTCATATTCCTAAAGTTTGGTCAATATAAGCAAGACGAATGAGCAGTGGAGAGTTCCAGCCACGCATATTTTTCTAGACATTATGTAAATATGAACGTGTTGTTTGGGCTTGTAGAACCTTTGGGGATTATTCTCTATGCAACAGCTTTGATAAAGTTGACGATTCCTGTACTAATTGGTTGCTTCTGTTGCTTAGCAAAGTGCAGGGCAAAGGTGAATAAAAAGTTTCGTAGTCGAAGAAAAGCTACGAAGCCTCAAATCAGTTGTGATGGGGGTGCATGGATAACTAAGTGGTAAGATTCTAGCGCACTGATCCTATGACCAGTTTTTCGAGCTAGAATTTCACTTAGAATAAAGGAGAGTTGCTACCTCCCTGGAATTCCAAGCGCAGGAATAATGAGTTGTGGTCGCATCGAGAGGGAGGACCTGGAAATTGCTCGATAAGCAAACGCTTCTTAGGTCTATAAACAATCTAAGTACATTTGAAAGCAGTACGTGTATGGCCATAACGTACGGTCATTACGTGTGGTCACATGGAATTGAAGCACCAGACTACTGCTCAATCTGTATGCTGTGCGATTTGCTCCAGTAACACAATTGGCAAATTGCATGCAATAATCGAACAATTCTTGCCAGTTATAAATTCAAACTGCCATTCAATTAAACTGCTGTGCTTGACGCTTTCATGGTGCATATTGCAAATATTTCTTAAACAGAAAAAAGTGACAAGAATTCTCATTTTTCAATACCCGTTGACGAAAATACTTAGAATATTTCGCAGCACATCAATACAGCCTCACCACGTGAGTTCATCTGATTTCGCTTTAAAGGTGTACGGCAAAACGTTGTAAAGAATATTGCAAAGAAATTTGATCAATGAATATTATTGCAACGTGGAAAGTCTCTTTTAATTTCAAACCTAGTTCAACTCTACGCCCGTTTGGAAGATTCCAAAAATACTTTGATGCGTAATGGCTGTGTTTGCTGTTGATTTGCTTTTGACAGGACGGGTAAGCTTCAAGAGTGTGTTTAAACAGCTTAAATCGAATATAAAGTTGAGCATTCTACATTGAGCAAAAGTAACAGGTGGGAAAGAGCACTCTAGAAATCAAGTATAGACTCGAATAGCTTCTTTATAAGAAGGAAGATCGCATGTCCTAGAATCAAACGCCTTGTCTTTGGCACTATCAACTAAATGAATGAGTCAGATGTCCAAGGGTCTGGCAGTTGCATGAAGCATTCGAGGACTGGGTTGGGTAAAGGGTTTGGTAAAAGCACGTCCCGGCCATGGTTCAAAATACCCAATAAGTTAAAGACCTGTACTTCTGAAACTTCTGGCGGTTTTGATAGATTTAAAGATGGACATTTGCTTGTCTTCAAAGAGTTGGAGGGGTGTGGTATGCCTTAGTTAAAGACCTAGCCAATCGGTTCGTTATTGAGTTCAGATCCTAAATCTCACGACAATGCCTTTTTCTGTCTACTACCAGGAATCTGAAAGTAGATTTCCGGACACTAAGAATAGATGGACTACGTTCGCTATGAGACATAATCTCTGCTATCCGTGTAACCACATCTCGTTATTTGAAAGGCTACAAGTACAGAAAATGTATCGCTTCACTGTAAGTGAAGGTCATGCTCGTTATGGAATTTGAACAGTGACCGGACTTGAACTTGAGTAGTCTAAAGGCAAACACTGAAACAGAGCTAAAAACACGAATAAACAGTGTGAGAGTGTTCCAGATTTTGAACAAAAGTCTTCATTGATAAAAGACTATACTGGGTTGCGCTTACGAAAGATTCGAATCTATGACGCACCTCTGCGCGAATGTTCAATGTCACGTTTGGAAACTGAGATCAAACTTGGGCGTTATAGTCGTGTTTACTTGAAACGAAGTAGCTTCATGTATTTACGGCGTAATTTGGTTCGAGTTCCAATTATGATCAAAGGATTAAGAATTATGTCCATTAGAGTGAGAGCTGTGGTGTAGAGTATCGCTCGGTCATCAAGAAATTCTGTAAACGCTTCATAAAGTCTTGAGATGACGAATGGCGACCATGAAATAAAGAAAACTGCAACTAGCATCAATGTTGAACATATCAGACCCCAGTCTGTCGAACGAGCCACTCCTCTGCTGCCAGACCTTGCTCGGCCATGCACTTGATCCTCAATACCTCTATTGGGTCTATCAGCTTGCGATTGCTTGCCAAAATGTATCATATTTTCATTTCTTCGGCTCTGAGTGAAATTACTGGCAAACCTAATTAAACTGTTCTTTGAATCTACCTTTTCAGCAATCGAATGCCTCGCTTCGGCTGCCTCTCTGTTTGTCGTCCATTGACTGTCTTTTGTGGTCGCTTGAACAACGTCGGTTGCAACGAAATCGACAACTTTCATATCTTCGGAGAATCTGCTACTGCATTCGAGTATCGTTTCATTATCGTCCTTCGACTTGAATTTTGTCCAAGTGTTCTCCTCTGAATTGGGAGGCTCCCGATGTTTGCCAAAAGAACCAGCCTGCCTCATTTTTGTGTCATCTGACATGGGCCCATGTGTTAGGCTCCTTTGTGGCTCAGTCAGCGTTCCACTTCTGCTGTATAGTGTAAGTCTTTGCGAGGACCTACCCTTCCCACTCTGGTGCCTTTTCGTTTCGATTACTATGCGTTTTCTTTGCGATCTAGCAACAATGAAAACTTTAACGTTCGTAGCAGCTATCGTCACGAACGGCAAAAGAAATGCTATAACCATTAGGATAGTAAGGTACTCCTTCTTGACTAAAGACCAATCAACTCCACAGCTGGTTCCAACGACCCCTAAATATTTCCCCGCGTTGTTCAGCACCGACAACGGAATAACTAAAGACATCGGCAAGAGCCAGAATGAAATATTCACCGCGACAACAATCAGTTTAGTTGCATATGTTCCATAAAAGAACGGGAAAGTTACAGCTGTGAACCTATCCAGAGACAGGGCAGCCAACAAGAATATCTTGGTTGCTGATAGATTGTAGATAAGGAAGACAGCTACGCGGCACTCAATATCGTACGAGTCTGATGATGGGGAGGGTAGATCGGCTAGAATGCTAAAAGTGTAATAGGGAACCTCAAATAGACAAGCCAACACACTTGCTATCAATATACTGTTTATGTAGGGTGTTGATAACCTCTTGCGATAATCACGGCACCTTATCAGCACCATCAACGAGGTCGTGTTTGCAAACAAGCCAACGATACCAACAAAGCAATAGTAGACAGCCATCACTAATCTTTCTGTGAAAGTTATTGCCATGTCTGAGTGGCACTCTCAAATATCGCAACGTTGAAGTGAAACGACGAGATTTCGTAGATAGATACCGATGATGGACTCCTCGCCAATACGTTTCTTCCTGATGTCATTTGAATCGATAGCTGGAAGCGAATTTTATCACTTGATTTGCGAATTTCCTGCACCTGAAATGTCAAATTATTTCAGTTGAGTTATTGCTCCCTAAGCATCTTTACCGTTGAACAATCACAAGGAAGTGTCTCACTGTGGCAGATGCTCTTTGCTTACAATCAAGACAAAGCTTGCAGCATGTCGTCTTTGCTTCGTCCAAATGAAAACTATCTCTTTCAATTTGGATTTTACATTACCATTGTCAGGCAAACGGCCTACGTTACAGCCTTCGTTACGGCCCACGCTGCGTTCTACGTTGAGTTTCATATTGTGCACTAAACTGCATTCCACATGGCGCGCTAAATCGTGCTCTGCATGGCTTACTGAATTGCTTTTTACATTGCGCACTGCTTCGTTTTCTACACCACATTCTACATCGCATGCTTCTTCTACACTTGCCTTCTTCTTGCTTTCCTGAGTCCTACAACTTGCCATCTTTCTAATCTAAGATCAATAAACTTGATCTTATCTCTCTATCGTCTTAGCTGCTCGCTTTCTTATTTCTTCCTTCGTTGGGGCTTTGTATAGGCCACCATGGCCTTTCCTCAACATAACCCACTAAAAAAAAAGAAAAAAAAATGCTGCATAGCAATCTGAGTGGCAGGCCATTATTTTACCTTAACTCCTAAAAATACTCTCCCATGAGGCACTTCATATAGGTATTTTCCCGACTCTTGCAGCTTGAAAACTTCAATAATAGATCTTGTGATCTTGTGATCTTGTGATCTTGCCATGGTTCACAGGGCTTTGCATCTTGGAATTCTCCCCCAATAGTGATTATTTTTGTAGTGCTTAGAGCTTTTGTAGTAGGTACAACTGCCTCTTCTGCACGCAATATAAAAGGAGCCGATGTTTAGCAAAGCTTTTTCAATAGTCTCATTACTAAAACTTTTTTGAAGCCATCATCTATAAATCTCCCTTGAAACTACAACGGATTCTTTGCAGGGACTTTTGATCGGTTAAGGCTTTGCCGTGGAGGCCTACTATGACCGATCAAATTTCCAGAAATGGCTTAATGTAGAAATCATTTCAGAAACTTCACTTGAAAAACTACAACATAATCAAGTTTTTATTTTTCAAAATACAGTCTCTTGGCACTTCAAAGGTGTTGCTATGTTGCTGCGTTACCTTGCTTTTGGATTTCTATTGCTAATCAGCATTTGTATCTTAATTTTCATATATTGCCATTTTGTTAAATTAGCTTGTAGAAAGACACCAACACTGCTGAATGGGTTACCTTCCTAATATAGTCGAAACTATCATCATTATTACAGTTGTTATATTCGCGTCTGTTCAAATGTTTATTCCTTCGTTTAAATATCGATCAATTGTCCTGCTATAGAAATTGCTATGTTCAAGCAATACTGCCTTTTTTTAAAGAGACCAGCAAATCAATGGATCGATAAATGATCGTAGCTCTGGCTAGCTGAAGTTATTTCCAATGTTAATAATGAAGACTTGAATCCCAAACTACCTGGTAAATCTGATGATCCATGATTGACTTAAATTTCACGTTTTTCAATCGATCGGCTGTCTCAAAACACTAATCTTTAACGAAGCACAAAGCTTTCTAAAATGACGAGATTATCAAGCTGCAAATACGGATGAGTGTGTATAATTGAAGGATTCTAGACACGTTATTCTTTAAATTTCATTGCAAAAGCGATTTTGCCCGAAATCGGTTTTGTCTGCTTCCAAGGCTTACAGCTTGGCAAGAGAAACTTTCCTCTACCGGATAGTGCAGTTTCACCAGCATGGAGATGAGATCAGATTGATGAGATTGCAACATTTCAAACTACACAGCAGCATGCTTCATTCGAAGTGTGGGAGAAATCTGGGGGAGGGGGTGCGGGCTCTCTTCTTGGCCGGTGATTCCATGAGGCAGTTTCCAGTTGATTCCAAACAACAAATGCTACCATTCTGATCTGTGCGGACTTTGAAGTTATGATCTCAACAGGGAAGGAGATTCTACAGCCTAATTACTGCACCAAATCACTCATGAACTAAGGTTACACATGGATCACTATCATCAAGTTTCCTAGCATTGATTGCCATCGACGGTAAACTCGGTGCATGAAATCACAGCGTTATCCATTAGATGCTTGTTGACAAGCAGTGCAAATTTCATGTTCTCCTAGTTTGTTCAGCTTTGATAGAGTACATCTACATGTACGAAATTGCCCAGACTGCATCTCACACAGGCCACTGGAAGGCAGAATTGATTATAGTTCATATTTAAGTTAGTCTTATGATTAGTCTGTACGATTTCCTCTGCAAATTAATTGATATGGGGAAAACTTTGCATCATCCGAGAAGAGAGAACTTTTCCAAGCTTTTTTTGCCAGTTATTGCATATTTTAGCTCGCTGAAGGCGTCCTTCCTTGGTGCGAACATCATTTGTTTGAAGTAGAGTAATTTTGATAGCGTTTTAATGGATTTTATGAATACTTAAAAAACAAGTATCGGATACAAATATAAGGACAGAGTTTTCTGCAGCCTGTCTTTAGCCCTTTTAACAAATAGGACACGGAGCTCTGCTGCTTCATAGCGTACTAAATTTTGAGAAAGAATTCCAGACTTTATCTTGCGAATGGGATCTTTACGAGGTGGCGTCCTGATCCTTCCCTTACCGATTGATTTTTCCTGGATCCAACTTCCCCTGAATTATGTATCTACATACTTAAGCCTTTACAGCACTGTTTATGATGACGGTCTATAAGATTCATATTCATACTCATATTCATAGTCATATTCATACTCATATTCGTTATTTACCGTTGGCTTCTTGCTAGTATGTTTATGTACCAATTAAGAACAACTTGCATACATGCACATCTAAAAAACATATCTAAAGCAATAAGATGCAAAATATACGAAAGAAAGGAGATAAAGACTATTACCATGTATCGAACATTGAATTTATTTACCAGCACATTCTGCACGTGAACTGCTCACATGACTAGCTTTTTACCTCGTTACATGAGATCTTCCAATTTAGAAAAAGCTGATAAGATGATTGATTCACTTTTTTCGAAGAGTTATGTTGAGGAAAGGCCATGGTGGCCAATACAAGGCCCCAACAAAGGAAGAGGGAAGAAAGCGAAAGGGTAAGATAAGAGAGGCCAGATCAAGTTTATCTATCTTAGGTTTGAAAGATGACTGTACTATACCTTGCTGTAAGCATTTTTGCCAGCACTCGGCAATGTTCTTTGGCATCCCAAGGAGACAATCTACATCCAAAGGTATGAATCGGCATTTACCGACACAACTTTATGCTAACAACGGCAGTACAGATGTGATGTGCTTAGCTGACAGACATGTGCGCGAGGATGCCTGGTATTAATTGAGTCTCACAAGGACGATCCTTCTTGCTGTCCTTTTGAATGCAATATGCAGATTAATGTTTTAATGCAGCCTGCATGCACTCCTTCGCCAATCTACTGAGCTCAGTATTTTGCTATCTGCTATTTATTCATAAGCCAGTGACTGGGCGTCTCTCCATACAGCAATTTTTTCGCATTTGCATTCCGCATCTCAGCGGTGCTAGCAGCGTAAGACGTAAATCTATAATCGATTTCTAAGGGAGCTACAGCAGCAGCTTGGAAACTATTGGAATCATTTATTCTTCGTTGCTATTTTTCATTGAATGGTAGCCTTTTTAATCGTTCCTATTGTCAAAGTACCAGCTTGTGAAAATATTGACCGATTTTGCATTAATAGCAACCAAGTAAGCGTGCATGATGACAAATGTTGGCATTACAGGTGGACAATTTGATAGCTTTCGAAACAAAGGAATGGAAAAATCTTGTTTGCAGCCATTTCATAGACGAAATCAATCAGCATCACTGAGACACTAAAACTCACTGTCAAGTGAGAGGTAAAGATCTTAATTGATTTATACAGATTTTGTTGAAGGAATCCCTTGGCGAGGGCTAAGAAGCAGCATTGATGGCAGGGGGTGTTGCTTTAAGTAATCATCATCATATCATTGCTTAAACATCCTTACATCTGCTGATCTGAGAAGGAAAAATTTCCCTCGAATTCATTTTGTAATTTTTCTGAATCCTTCATTGATCTAGGATTTTCACCCTTGCAAAAAGGCAATAGAATTTAGTGACTGTCTCGCAAAGATTTTGTGGTCGTCATAATTCCTGCAGCCCATACCTTACAGTACTGTACCGTATATATCTTTCACTTGTCCTCCTTCCCCTGGTCTACCCTTCTCACTGCCAACAACAACAGCAACACTAGGTTTTTACGTGGATAAAACAAAATGGCAGCGCCAAAATACTCCGCCATACAAGTGCGTATTATATTCTATACAGTAATATGTTTATTTTAAGCTAGTTAGCAAACTTAACTTTTATTTTCAGTAGATTTGTAGAAAGAATTTATCGGATATAGCTCACTGCCTGTAAAAGATTTTATTACAACAGCTAGGCCAGCCAAAAGTCAAATCGACTGAAAGTGAATTTTTTCGCTGATGCTCCACCTTGATTCAACTCTACCTTGATTTTCCACGCATAAATCGTATGTATTATTTTACTAGAGGAGTAGGCAATTGCTTTTTGCTGATGTGTTCACGAAATTTGAATAAAATCACCGTAATCGAAAGTCCATTAACTAAATCAAGTAATAACTCTCGCTCAGCAAATCCTCAAGGCCATTGTTAATGTTTTCTCTAAGCTCCTCGTTCATTTTTTTATAGCTGAATGATTCTGAAGATGAGGATGAAGAGCTGTTGGTGACCGATAATGTCCCTTCAAAGCAAGAGCTTCCAAAAGCTTCAGAAGATTTACAGTTTCACGGTATGTTTTCAAACCACTCCTTCTACTTTCCCTAAAGTTATTTCTACAAAATTTATGGTGGTTCTCAAGAAAATTTGCCAAAAAAATATCAGTCTAAAGCATCCAGTTTATATTCAATGTCGAACTGGAAGCATTTTTCATGCCAATCAAAAGCAAATGCTGTAAGATTCAAGTTTGAAGGCTTTGAGTTTCTGATAATAGCACCTACCTAAGTAGTAATGATATCC
This sequence comes from Pseudorhiza aurosa, assembly GCA_964026355.1. Lineage (NCBI taxonomy): Eukaryota > Metazoa > Cnidaria > Scyphozoa > Rhizostomeae > Lychnorhizidae > Pseudorhiza > Pseudorhiza aurosa. The sequence continues at coordinate 5,903,757 of OZ032123.1, forward strand.
TATTAATGATACCATTTAAGGCAGCAATCTCTGCGCTTAGTCAAGCATTTACCTTAGCCATTGTTTAACCCAGGCTTCATGGACGTTTTAGAAAAACTGTTTTCTCAGCTGGATTTTTTTCTAAAACAAAATTTGGAAAATCATTATTATTTCTATAATATTCTTCCTCCTGCTATCTGATTTTTCCCATAACTGGATGGCAGGCAGAAGAATAGCTCTGTAAGTATCAATTCAACCAGTTCCACACCAATCTTCCTTATTTGTTGCATTTTGGACTGGCTCCACAGGTGCACTGTTGTGACTTTTGAAGGCATGGTTAATTTGTGTCTATAGCACTGAAATTTTTTCACGTTGAAACTAAAAATGCCCACCTTAATCAAAGGCTCATGTACGGATATATTTTTTGCCATGTGACAGTTATTTTTATGAAAATACGTTAATTTTAATTTTTCTCTACTCTAATTTCCTGCAGAATACACAGAAGTGGCTTTGCTTCCAGCTAGAGAAAACAAAAGCAAAGGGACCAGTTCTCCAATGCCTGATCAAATTGATGGTGATGCAAGTTTAGATCAAAAGTCAACTCTACTCGGAAATGATTCAAGTGATGGTCTGTGTTCTAAAACATTAGATGTGAAATTTTGCTTTTTTTGTATTTACTTGTGAAGTACACAAATACCTGTGGTCATTCACAATTTGATGTGACTAACCAATAAGCCACCATTCTGTCTAATTGTCTTCATTATCAAAAGTTAATCTATGGTATTGGCAAAGGATCGCAACTTTTAGTAGGTGAAATCAAATCATGGCCTAATGAAGAAAAGTCGCAAAGGAAATACTACTTCATTGATTAAAGTCGTGATTGAACATAAAGAATATAACCAGAAATCGTAGGCGCCCTCATAGAAAATTTTTTATTTCATAATGATAATAGCGTATTGTTAAAATGTCCACCTCATTGCATTTTGAAATAAAGTCAGGTGAACATTTTAACTAGATAATTTTTGGCGTATCTTTTGAATTCCTGCTTATATTTTTACTTTTGCTTTAGCAGGTCCTAGACTGATAGCAGCTTATTAAGCTGAGTCTGGTGACCTGTATAAACATTGCATTATTATCATTATAATCAATTTTGAGTATTTTTGTAGCTTTAATATCAATTTGTTTTGTTTGTTTTTTGTGCCAATTGCTGCAGAGTTGTTATAGTGTCTTGCGCTCTGGGGTATTGTCCTTGCAGTTTAGACAAGTAGATTGTAGCAACTGTATTGAGTAGTTTGTACTTGTAAAATTTTATGTAGAACATGAAAAAAGGAAGAGATTGCAGTAAATAAGAATAAAAAAGCCTCTATATGAATGAATAATAATTTTTAATCTTCATACTAGATGAAACACTTCAGCTTTAGATTAGCTGTTATAAATGTGTGTCCAGTGTTTGTGCCCTCAGAGTTACTTCTGAGTACTCATTTACTGACCTCAGAAGGATGGACAGCTGAGTTGACCGTTGGCTTGTGGTTAGTGGTTCCAAAGACAAGATTCGAACCCACGCGAGTGAGTAGACCTCGCATGATTCGAAACACTACATCTTAACCACTTGGCCACACCACCAATATGTTGCTCTTTCTTTTTGTGACCAAAGTATTTATGGACTGCCCAAATTCTTTTTCAGATGACAATGATAACACAGAGGTATGTTATACAACATCTGCTCAAGGGTTCACTGATGAAACTTTCCTCCTCTGTTTTCACTTTTGGCCAGTTTGCTCAAATAAACTGAAATTTAATTATGTTCCAAAGGACTTACCTGTTCACTTTTTTTGTTATTTTGATAATAATCAAGAAATATTTGTATGAAGCATCTGTCAGCCTAAACTAGATGAAAAGAATTGCCTCCAATCTGCTTCGTTATTTCTTTCACTTGAACTTCATTTAAGAGGTTGATTTTTTTAAATGCAAAATTTGATAAATTCAATTTTTCTTACAGAGAAGTATGTGTCATGCATCTTATCCATGCACCAATCTGAATGTACCATACTAGTAGAAAGAAGTTAGCCAGAGAAACATCTTTCCAGTGCACATTTTAAGATTAATGAATAAACACAGTCAGATGTGGCAGTAGTTGCATGAACACGAATGGATCAGTAGAATGAAACCTTGTAGAAAAAACAGATCTTTTGTATGGTTTTAAGAATGATTCTAGGATAGACTGAAACTACAGTGTTTTGAGGTTCAAAACGCTATCCATTACCCCAACCCCAGTCTCTGTATTGCACAACAATCTAGTTGCATAGCATGAATGGTCAAGGAGGTACAGTCTTGGCAGCAGTTGGAATCAGTAGCAACTGCAGCATAGCTTAATGAATAGATGCATCAAGGTTGAATTCAAGTCATTGGTTTTCATTGTTTGAAGCTGTTGCTCATTCATCTTCTTTAGCTACTTGCTGGGCAGAAGAAGCAGCCTTCATTTTGGACATTTGAATATTATCAGAAGTTTTTTGATGTTGATACCAATCAAGTAAGGAGCAGAAAGTTTTTTACATTGCCTCATTGCATTATGCATGTCTATTAACAGTCCTACTCCAAATTCATGCTCTTTGTTTAATCCTATATTCTCATGTAGATTTTGTAAAGTTGGAAGAACATTTAGATACATGCAATCTTCCATTCTCTGCTAAGCATTGACGTGTTGCAGAGCTTGTGATTTTGCAAAGGGCTAGGCTTTGCAGGAGTGCTACAAAGTGTCTTAAATAAGCAAATGCCATCTTGTATCATTGGTTTAAATGCACTCAAGCAGAATCACAGTGAATAATCTTTAAGCCCAACTCTTCTAAAATCATTATTTTTGTTACATTTTGCCTTGTTTGATTTAAATAGAATAATTTGCTCACAGTTTTCTAACATCACTCAATCTAGTCACATATGAAGTATTCCTTCATCTACCCTTTGCCTTCAAATCTGTATCCCTACTCAAGGGTTCTGTATTTTTGACCTGACATTTTCCTGCAATAGCTGGCTAGACCGTTAGCGTCCAGACGCTCTGCAGTGAGCCTCTGGTCGGAACAATCAGTCCATTGTCCTTTGAGTAAGAAAATTTGACTGGTTTATAAGTGAGCATTACGAGATGTCTTAATGTCAATCCCAATATGAAGCAGATCACTTTTTGTTGAGTGTAATTTCTCATCTCATCATCTTGGAAATTGCATGGAGGTGAAATTTTGACGAGCATGACTTTTAAACTTTGCTCTTTGAAGATATAACAAATTATTTTAATTAATTTAGTGTGGTAGTACTTGTAACCTTGTATCTATTGTTGGAGGGCCCCTTGAAGGCTTATGCTGAAAGGTTACCTTCCTGAAATGATTCAAATGATAGAAATAATTATCATATGTAAAATAATGATAATAATGATATCAGTTGTTAGATTTCTGCTACCTCTTCTTCCAGGTATTAACGAGAATACTGTATTCAATGGTGCCCACGTATGGAAGGAACTATCTCACAACAAAGATAAGACCAAACCCAGATCTTTATGGTAGTGAACCATGTGAATTTTCTTATTTTCTGTGCTATCATGCATATCATAATATCTCTGTTAGTAGTTGATTCCTAGAAGTTGAATCTTCTATCATATGTGACATTTGATATTTGGGTCGAAACGGTGTAACATGAAGCTGTGTCAATGGAATGACCGGGAATGTTGAAAACGGAAGTGTTTCTCCATGGTTCAGTTTTGGCGTAGTTTTTTCAAACGTTTCCCACCAAACAATTATCCGCTGTATTAAATAAGTGCAGCAATTAACACGTTGGCAAATTATTCAGTGCATTCACTTACTAAACTGAAAGTCAATTGCACGTTACTGGGTTTCCATTTGTGTCTCTCTAGCAGTTGAATGTTACAGCGTGTGAAACTGCGGGAAATTGAAGGGAGAACAATGAACGACCAGTATACTGCACCATAGAACTTGTCTCTTTCAAATTTCCTATCGAGTATGGGGCTCAACTTTCCCTTTTTATAAAGCAGACAAGTTAGGGTAAATACTTTTCGACTTCTATTGAGTTGCAAGTTCTCAAATTTCAACGGTAAATTCACTAATTTTTTGTAGTAAGATCGCGATGAACCATCTCTCTTTCTGCCATAGGGCCGTTTTGGGTTTGTGCAACTTTGGTATTTACAATTGCTATAAGTGGAAACTTGGCGAGTTATTTTGCATCAGAAGGACAGACTCATTGGGTTTATAACTTCCACAAAGGTGTGTAAATAGTGATTTCACCTTGTTCCATTATTTTAAGTAGGTTGAAAAGTTTATTAAGATTATTTTTGAAATGCACCACATTCGGCTACCATCTGTCGTCGTTGAAGTTAGGTCCATTGACATTCCCCAAAACTCAAGCTTAATTTTTTGAACTCATACTTGATTCCAGACTTTTCTGATTACACAATACCCCCTAATCTGTTAGAGATAAGAAATTCTACCTCAAAATTTTCATTTCAAAGAAGGCTGAAGCATCATTTGCAAAATCCTATATGATTGAAATCCAAAATCATTACAGACCATGATTTTTCAAAAGCCATTGGCTTTGAATTTACGATTCTTATGAACGAAAGGAGGGCTTCATCTCGTTAGGTCATCAACTTTTGATGTGTCTTTCTCAAGATTCCTATTGCAATTTTAATGTAAATGCAACATTTTTGCATAATCAGGGAGATTATTCCTGTTCCTCTGAGGCGTGTCAGAACCACCAGAAGCTCAACTCACTCACACCCTCTCCAAGTTTCGCTGCCTAATCCACGAGCTTTATCCCACAAATCATCATTCGTCCCTAGAACATGCAATTTATGGAACCTCTTGCCTTCTCTTGCTTTCCGGCATGTGACAGCTTGCCATTTTTCAAGCTTGATCTGATCTCTCTCTTCTCTTGGCCTTTTGCTTTCTTCCTTTGTTGGGGCGTTGTATAGGCCACCATGGCCTTTCCCCAACATAACTCACTAAAAAAATGATATTAATTTTTTGTTGTGGTAGAAGTTACATTTAATTGAACTGAACTTGAATTGAATAAATTCAAACAACGGCTACATGTAATGCGCTCTTTTCAGCCTAAGTTTTAGAGAAGCGATCACGAGTCGTATAACTCACAGCTGGTTTACCGACTGCAGGGTCTGTTTCACCTTCTCACATCACATTCTCACATCACATTAGCTATTATCCGTTCTAGGTCATGTCAGAATAAGATTTATTTTCAGCATCATTACCAATGCTTCTCCTTTTTAGTGACGTTTGCTGCAGTTGTAATCTACAGCTACGCTTGGATTGTGCCGTCTGCTCTCTGGGGGTTTCTCATGTGGCGAGGGAATCAAGCCGGATTTTTGTTTCTAGAAATCGTCTGCGTCTATGGCTACTCTCTGGCGATATTTGTTCCTATTTCTGTAAGTGCAAGTCTCTGTCTACCTAGACATTGGGCGCTTCTTACAGATAGCATTTCAATCTTACTAAGAGCTTTGTTCTCTCAGGTTTCAGTGATCTTTCAACTTTCGATGATTATCCGTTGCGTCGCATGCTCGATTTCGAGCGTAGCAGAAAGCAGGGACAGCTCTCTAAGCTCTTTCTAGGGAAGTGGATTTCATGAGGTTGTTTCCCATTGCTTCCTCACCAATGATGTTTTTATTGTGATTCTCGCAGGATTCGGACTCATAGCCCCTTTGTTATGAATCCGCACGCTTGATAAGTACACCACAACAACATTATGAATTATCCATCAATTCAAAAAGGCGCTACACAGCAACTTATCGTAAGCCTTGAATTGTTGTTGGGGATTTAGTGTAGTGGGTGGAGCACATGCCTAGTATATCCACGGCCATAAACTCGAGACAGAGCGATTGCACGTTCCTATGTCTTCTAGGCGACTGCTTAGCTATGAACGAGTAAACCACATTAGAATTTGGAAGAAAAGTATCCTGAGGAAAGGGACTGGCCATCATACCTGGCAAAGCTGTGGCCTACCTAAAGTTTTCCCCGACACTCGTCTCGAAAATTTGAATTTGAAAGTTTTGTATCGATGGGAATGGTGCCGTGGCATAGTGGTTAAGCATGCGGACTCACAACACAAGGGTTGTCGGTTCGATTCCTCCATTTGTCACTTTTAAAACGCCATTGATGAGGAAGGTAACGGGAAACTATCTCATGAATTCCATTTGCCTAGAAAAAACGCAGAGCCCTGTCTCTGGTTTCTGCTACGCCCGAAATCGAGTATGCAACGCAGTATCGATGGGAGTAATTTTGCCACAACCGATGTATGCCTTTTAGCTTCTAAGCTCCTTCATTTCATTTTATTTGATATATCTAATGAGGGTAATCCTTTAGCAAATGCTGTTTTTCAGGTCCCTCGTAGCATGACCTTGTCATTTCATATGCACCATAATTAATACCTTAGATTTCTGAATCTATTTTCAGAATAATGCTTTTGTTGGTGCTTCTAGCCTGCCTGATAACGCAGCTTTATGGCAGACCATATTGCTCTTCGATTCCTTTATTTCTTTCGATTTGCTATAGATACTATGGGTCTTGCCTCAAGATTGGCTGCGTTGGACTCTTGTAATTGTTGGTGTTATCCTCTCAGGTATTATGGAAACCTTGTGCTTGATTTACTATTTAAGCTTAGCTTTCGATATGTATTCATCCTGATCTTAGGTAGTCAAAATTTCACGGAAAAAGCTTCGAAGAATGCTTTTTTGTTTTATATTTTGTTTAATTTTGGAAGGCCACTTTCGATCGTCCTGTAATAATTTCTAATCTCCAGGTTAAGATGTCATCCACGTAGATGCGTCATCTTTTCACGAATAAATGTGGATAGCTGATTAACAATATCGTGTGCGATAATGGCAAGTAAAGCCAAGGCCAAGAGAAAGTCAATGTGAATTTCTGACTCAACGATTCATTATGCTATCGTATGGAAGACTGTTTGAGGATTTCAACCATACAAATGCCAATGCATCTTCCATTCAATTCTGACTTAAGTTTTACTTAGAATAACCAGTAAAGTTGGCTAATAAATGCAGGGAACATGCGTTTTAATCAATCAAATAACGGCTTCAAAACGCAGTAAAATCATTTATAATGATACTTGTGGTTGAATTATTGAAAAGCCGCTAATTCTCGTCAACTAAGATACTGTTGGAAATGTTTAATTGACTTTCGAATTGAAGGGTCAGTATCCATAATTTGTTTTCTTTTAATGATTAAATTTTCTTAGTTTCACTTATCTAATAGTGAATGAGTTGGCATTGCACTTAGAGCTCTTGTCTATTGTGCGGAAAGTCCCGGGTTCAATGCACGCTGGTACACGCACCTCTTCGCCCTCTATCTGTCTAACCGGCAGTAAATGGGTGCCTAGCGTAAGACTGGGGTAAATATAGAGAGGTAAGTAACTGGCCAACCCATCTCATTATGCCGTGGCTGAGAATGGCATTTGGAGCTCTCAACTGGAGCATGATACCCAACTCTATTTTGCTTTTTAGTAGCAAAATGCGTATTTTTCAGCAGTCGTTTCTTTTTTCGACACTTCATCTTATATTTATAAATGCCATTTCATTAGCAACGTCTGAGCTTAGAAAATTAATTCTAGGATCTGTACTCCTACTCACTTTTGTTCGAGCCCTAGAAGATGACGATAAAAAGGTACGTTGGAAATTTGAGATTATTAGCCATTTGACAATGAACCTGCGTACTATTACAATAGTGTGATCACTGATGACGTCAAAAGCCTTTTCATTCCCTCAATCGCAATAGAAAGTTTATTCAAAAAAGGAAGGATGCGACTACCAACGTGATGCGATGTCTATCAACATTAAACTTCGCGTCTTCGTTCTCTGTTGTATAACTTTTATGATTTTAGTCCACCTTATTTTCCGCAATCGATTCCCTCTTTCTTTCCTGTTAAGCTGTCGCAATGGGTATGCATTTTCCTTAGAAATACCCAGGCTTACTTCAACTTTATTTCTTAGATAGTTTCTCCGACTGATTGCTTCCAGGGGACTTGGGACGGTTGACTGGTACAAATACCATTTCCTCTTATAAAGAACTTCTGATGTTTTTGCAAATCTATCAGTTGTCTTGCCTTCTTCTTCCTCTCCTGAATCCTACAAACTGCGTCATGTCAAATCAAAAATCAACAAACTTGACCTGACTTCCTTCTCCTCGTAGCTTTTCTCCTTTCCTTGTTTGGGCTTTGTATAGGCCACTATGGCCTTTCCCCATTAAAATAAACTGAAATAAGAATACACCACCAAGTGGTTGCATCGAATTTCAAGGCAATATGCAGGTATTTTTTGAAGAAGATAAAGTTCGATATGGATTTTTCTCTAGGTTCTTCTTGCAACCTTAGTGGTGTTGTTTCTACTGCACTGTGCTGTGGCAGTCGGTTTCAAGGTAATTATCTCAGCTTTTCGTACTGCACATTTCAATTCATTTGAAATGATTGTACGATCTATGAATGAAAAAATTTCCACCAAAATGGATGTATCTTTATCTCAAGAGAAATTTTATTTGCATACAATAACTCTAATTTATTCTGAAATTTTCATTGATTCCAGAAAATTTGAAGTATATTACAGCATTTTGAACAATGAAAGCATTTTTGGTATGACTGAAAGTGTAATGAATTAAGTTTATTTATGCTAGATGAAGGTATCTGTATATGATAATTCATTCGTCATCATATACCTTTTTTAATCAAAGAATGAATGACAAGTAATATGCCTATGATATTTTGAGATGTTTCGAATAAACTAAGATCATTCAATCGAATCAAGACTTTTGGGCATGAATGGAAATTGTTGTAAACTTATTACCCATTAAATTTCTATAAATCAATATAAACTATTTACTGAAACTTTTTCGTGACAATAATGTATTTGTCTTTGCAGTAAATGATAAAGTATTTTGCCCAAGACAATCTACAGTAATAATGGATACGCGAAATAGTTTTTTTTAAAACTTCATTTTCGATATATAAACTAAACATACAAATACAAATATTTCTAAAAATAGGTAATTTGTATTCGGCTGACCTAATTATAGGTATTTCTAGTACAAAAAAAAATAAAAAAAAGGTGGATAATGAAAATGAATGAATGAATAAAATACTAAAATAACGAATAGAAAAAAAAGACAAGAAGAAAAAAATATAAAAAAAGAAGAAAAGGTTCAATGAGAAGAATTAAAGGTTGAAAGAAGACTGTTTGTAGGATAGGAGGTCTGGTTTAGTCCAGGGTTTGTTGCGCATGCAAAATATGTAATAAGTTGTGCGGATGATTATAGTTGATGATAACAGCGATGATAAACATGATAATACAGATGTCTGCCGAGGAGGACCTCAGTGACTCGAGACCGCTTTTCTTGAGGCTCCTCTATCTAACTTACTGTAGTAATTCATAATGTCATATTTACATGACATCCAAATAGCGGAACTAGTTCTACCATAAAGAAGATGTAAAATCACTTCATGTCGTCCGTAACATTTGTTTAAGAATGTTAAAGTTTCCTGCGGATTTATTGTTTGCGTTCAGTTCATTCCAGTCATTAATATGGGACGATTTTCTCTTGCCGAAAATAGATTTCAAAATATAGATAACTTTTGATTCCTAATCAAGTGTCAGGATAGCTCAGTGGTAAGATTCTTGCGCATTGATCATATGGTCAGTGGTTCGAATACACCCTAAGCGAAACTTTCCTTCAGAGTGAGGAAAGTTGCAAGCTCTCTGTAATTCCAGGCATACAAATCACGGAGTATGGTCACATCGAGAGGAAGGACTTGGGCATTGCTCGATAAGCAAAAGCTTGTCCAAAAGCTTGCCAGTGTCCATTAAAAATGCATAGAAGAATAAAAGATGCTTGATTTCAACAAAACTTGTTTTGATTCAGAATAGATCTCGTGGCCTGGTTTGGGACGACTTTCCTGCCTACTGAACATCATTTTACTCGCCCTTTTTAAGCTAGAATGAGAGCATCCTAACTGAAAAATTCAAGCGTTTCTTCTTCTCAAGCAACCAGTTAAGACGTTCATTTTCCTATATGAGAAAAATTAGGTGATCGAAGTTTGAATCGTTTTTATCTAAAAATTTTTTTTTTCGTCTTGCAGCTGTATTTTTTCAAAACGAAGACGATACCAATCGAGAAGGTTGTCCATCACATTGCATCCACCATTCAGACATTAACTACGTCGACTGCCCGGTAGAAAAGACACACACACATATGCAAAAAATTTCCAATTATCATTTAGAATATTGCCTTAAAAAGATTTTTAGCTGACACTGAACCTTTGCACGATTTGCATGGAACGAAATGTTGACAAAACTCGTGGTGCGTAATGCTAGCCTCTATTCCAAAGAGTGGGCAAGTCGAGCAACCCTCCTCTTTCATGGCATTGACACTTAACATAGCAATAATATGCACTACAGACTAATTTTCAATGACAGGTAAATCTCTGTGAGGAAAATTACAGCAGATATCTAGCGATAACTTTCGCAGAGTCTTTTTACCTTCAATCGCACTGAATCAGTTTGATCAATCGTTTTCGAGTGGAAGTAATATCAAAGGGCAGCGGTCACTTTCAATAGCTGTCTCTGCTTGCCGTGTTTCAAGGTAGCCGATTGGCTCATGTATTTTCATCAAGCTGACATTTTTGATCGACATTGGTGTGCTAGGATGGTCGCGTGTTGCTCTGAGTTTCACAAAGCCGTTCAGTTTTCCTTCGAGATGAGCATGTTGGATCTAGCTTCTCTCTCTGAATCAAATGATACTTAGTCGGCATAGTGAATCCTCTAACAGGCTGAATTTTTGCAAAATGACCTTAGGCCGTCCATGATATCCCAAAGCGTAGATTTCTCAGTGCAATGGAATACCACGCATGGCTTCAGAGCAAATAGGCCAGTACATCTATAGCGCTCTCATCATATTGTGTTTGCGATCTATTTATGATTTACTTTTCGCCAAGGTACGTGTTCAACGATTGTCTTTTATGAAACTGATCTCTGTAAAATTGTTTGGTTTGGTATCAAACTCGTAGATGGGAAACCGACGCTCCTTTGTATGCCGAATCTCTGATTACTCAACTCATCCGGTAAATGATACATGCTCTCTTCAAATTCACCTCAAGGACCGTACTGATTGCTTTAACGAGTTTTGTGAACCAGGAATGTGCTTTTTGATGCTCCTTGAGTAAGCTGGTACTTTGATCTCAGTCATTCAAAGCAATCTATGATTTCATTACTTTTCATTGGGAATTATTAATCGATGATTAAACTTCAAGTAATCTATTGATTTTGTGAATTGAAAAATTTATCATTACTCTAAAAAGTATTCAGTTAAAGTTCATCTATCTGATGTTACATATTCAAATATTTTTCAAATGATAATGAAGTATTGCTATCATTAAATAGAATCTTAACCAAAACAGACTTTAGATGTAGAAATTAGAACCCGATCTCAATTTATGAAATGCTCAAAAGTTTGGAAAGACGATATCATCATTAACAATCTTTTTCTTTATTTTGTTTCATACGCAACTAAAAATCGACGCAGAATCGTAAAGTTAGAATAAACTTTTATAGCAGAAGCATCAGTCCACTGCTGGGTTGTCGTAAAAAAATTCAAGCTTGTCGTAAGACTACAAAGATCAGGTAAAATATCGTAAAACATTTTTAAACTTTTCGAAAGACTCAAAAATGATCATGTATGATTTCAGGAAAATGCTGCACTTCGTGTGAGTCAGGGCAGGGCAGTTCTCGTGAATTCGCAACTAAACCAGCACTTATTATTACGTAGGATCAGTTTTGTGTGTCATTTTTACACATCTGTTTTCATAGTTCCAGATAAACAAAGCTGTTTAATACTCCAAAAACAGTGCCTTGAATCACATAAACACGCATTGCTTCTTATGCAATCATCCTAATCGCCGTCTGTTCTCTGTTGCTAATCACATGGATCACGGCTGCGCTCAATTGACTATGTTCACTGCTTTTGCGTATGCATTGTACCTTCTATGGCCATCTTCCTTCTCAAATCTTCTTATATTCTTTTTACTCTCTATGATTCGGTCTGATACTCTTTCCATCCTTCCACGACTTTGTCTCCTAAAATTTCTGCTTAATATGTCAATTTTTTTCCCAGCAACTTGTTTCTTTGACTTCGCTTTTCCTTTTTCCTTCATTAATTTCTTCACTAATTTCCCACCTTGACCTTGCTGAACAACGTCTTTGTTAATCCTTTTCCCTTCTTTTGTTCCAGCTGCATTGTCTTCTACGTCATCTTTGTCATCTTTAGTATTTCGTCCTTCGACTTTTTGAGTTCCAATGATTCCGTTATTCGGTTTTCCCCTTGAGAGATGCTTTTCATCGCTCTTCTCATCCTCCTTGCCACTTTCACGATCGCTTCGTTGTCTCATTTTACTATCATCTACCTTCTCCCTTGCTTCAATCCTTTCAGTCTTTTCCTTCGCCTTGGTATCTCTTTTGTCCTTTTGCGTCATTTTCCTGGCTTTGCTGTCTTTAGTACCCCCAGCCTCGGTGACACCTTTGCTCTCTTGCGACCTTTCGCCTTTTCTGGCATCTGCCTCGTTTTCAATTTCTGTACTGCCTTGTTTCCTTTCTCTATCATCTTTCCTTGTAGTATAGTGTAAACCATTCTTCTCTATTCTATTATACTTTTTTACTCGATGGTTTTCTTGAACTCTTTGTCTAGCTAAATTGATTTGTATTTTCTTTCCATCTTTGCTTCCATTCACTTTTTTGTCATTAATCTCACCTTGATTTGCTCCAGCCATGCTACTTCTGCTAGCATCACTTTTTGGTTTGGCAATGCCATCGCTCATTCCATCTCGCTCGCTATCTTTGCTACCCCCATTAGCTTTTATGCTGTCCTTGCTGTCATCAGTGCCTCTCCTATCTCCTCTGTCCTTGATATTCTTCTCATCGTGCAGATCCTCAACGCCCTCTCCGTCAGCTTGTTGCAACTTCAAATCGGCCTCCTTGTCCACTCCATCAGTCCCTATTTCTTCAGTGAAATTTTTCCTGCCAGCTGATGCCGTGCCTCCCAAACGCTCCTCCATCGCGCGTGTTTGATTATCAAAATTCGACATGTAATTCTCTTTCTCCGTGATAGCTTCAGTAAGATTTCGAACGTCTTTCTTGCTTAATCCTTTAACGTCGACTTCATTCAACTTGTTTCCTTCGTTGCCTTGCTTGGCGCTTTTCTCGCCGTCTTTCCCAGCTTTAAGGCCTTCTGCATGCAGCTTGTCCAGTTTTGCCAGCATGTCCTTTCTACGTCTCTTCATCCTGTCATCCTCATGAATTTTGTCGAGTTTTCGAAACATTTGCTTTCGTATTTCTTTTATATCGAGTGATGCGGAGTCGTCCATCAATATCCCCGCTTCCATGTGCGCGAGAACGCTGCCACCAAGATTCACTCGGGAGTTCGACGAGGCTTCGATCTTCGATGTTGATCGTATTCTTACCCGCTGTCGCCTTCTCGGAAGCGTATTGATGTAGTCAGGCCCCTCCGATATCGATCGATCAGCAGCCGTATACAGAAATATCAAAGTCCATACGAAGAGCATAAGCATTGAGAGAAATGTGGTTGGCTTTTTCAACAGCATTTGAGCGTTCATTTTGCGCCTTTCGACTAGTTTCCTCGATCGAAACCTGTCAAGATTTGTTGTCCTAATGAATTCCCTTTCAAGCTCAGCTTGCGTTGCTATCTCAACGTAGCAGCAACGTGTAAGCCTCGTTCTGGAAGTGATGTAGGCTTATCTCGAAATTATTTTTGTTTGTAAATAACTGAGAAATGTTTCCGATCATAGATTTAACAAATCAAGGTGGGTGCGTGACACTGAATGGAGTAAATTGACTTTCTGAATGCATTAGTTCCGTCGAGACCGCTTCGTGGTTCATCGCCATTTTCGCCTTTCTCACGCCGAGATTTGGTCTGCACCCCGAGTCAAGCTCTTCCACATGTCCTTGTTTTGGTCATCTATCATAACGTCTTCCTTGTTGAAATCCGAAAGGCCGTTCTTTAACTGCTTCAGGTAGGGCAGTTTCGTCCTTTCCCCTTCTTGAGTGGCTCGTGAGACGCCTCCCAGATGTTAGCTGACTTCACATTTACCCTTGTCATGAATAATAGCATTGGTTCATAGATATCCAATGTGATTCCTCTATCAGTCCTCCACTGGAAATTGCATCGAATCGTGATTGTTTTGTGTAGCTCCTTTTTGGTTAAAATCATACCCTTGATTATTAATTTTCTATCCCAACCACATGCTTTGCAGGTTAAAGGAACATCTCACATGCTCTCTTGCAATGTGCCATTCAACTGGTAAATTTTTTTCAAATGTCCTAACCGCCTTCACCCCATTTGCCAAAATTTGCTGCTTGCTATACTCGATTTCGAGTGATTTCCAGCCAACTAGTGCTCTGAGTTTTCCTAAAGTGGATATGATCAGGTGATTTCCCGTTGCTTTCCTCACCAATGATATTTTTATTGTGAAACATGTAGGATTCGAACTCACAACCCCTGCTTTATGAGTATGCACGCTTAGCCAATACATCACGGTACCACCAACGATTGCTAGAAACACCAAAAGAGAGAGCGGAGCGTTGCTGCCAGGCCATCGAAATTCCTGTCGGGGACAATAAGAAACAGTTCAAATTATGACACTTTTTATCACTTAACATATCTCTAACAAACAGACTGAAGAATTTAATCAGTTTTTAGAAACATTTACACAGATATCTAAACGAAATGGATTCTAGATAGAGTAAATCTACTGTGGAAAACCAAGCTGTATTGGATCTGTCAAATGTCCATTATTGTTATCATTGATGTTCGTCATTTCATCGTTATCATTATTCTACCTAGGTTCATTACTCAAATTTCCCATCATTACATAATGAAATCACCTTTTTGCAAGATAAATCTTTGAACCCAGTTCGAATTAGTTGTCAAAGACTATGGTCGTAAAGACTACTCTTGATGCACGTCACTTAGGAGTCTGCAAGACTTTGTATCACTATTGGCCTACTACAGTTGGCGGCAACTAATGGATTTCTGCGCCTATATGCAGTTAAGCGGTGCTATGATGCAGTGACTGGCGTATGGGAACCCATGGAGTGGAAGGCTCAAATCCTGCACAGGGCACACAAGATTTGCTCGGTTAGGAAGGCTACTCAAAACCACCTGATTATTATCTACTCCTTTAGGAAAAACACTGAGTCTCGACTCTCGTCTCTTCTACTCTCAAAATCGGATATTTTTTCTGACTCGCTACAAATTGAATTTATAATTTAAGTCCAGCATAGAACTGCTACGTTTTTTCAGTAGTTGCTGCTCGCAAGAATTGGAAACTGGCCTTTATTATAGTAAATTATGTTGAGGAAAGGCCATGGTGACCTATTCAAAGCACCAACAGAGGAAGAAAGAAGAAAGCGAAAGGCTAAGAGGAGAGAGATCAGATCAAGTTTATTGATCTTGGGTTTGAAAGATGGCAAGTTGTAAGATTCAGGAAAGCAAGAAGGCAAGACGTTCCATGAATTATATGTTCTTTGGATGAATGATGATTTGTGGGACAGAGTTCGTGGAGTAGGCAGTGAAACTTGGAGAGGACATTTGAAATTTAAAGGCACTTGAATGAAACTTTTTAGATTTGTTTGGAAAACTTTTCGTGCTTATAAGTGAATCAAACAGTACGAAATGGATGGACAGACGAGCAGATTATGTATAGACATAATCTTATTTTATTTTGATATCTGTGATGTGCTTCCACCCTAGCTTTAATGCTTCCACTGCCGCCTTTTTCTCTTTCTATCCGTAGGGTCATACAGGTAATTGGCACAGTGTAAATGAAGGTATGGCTGTGATTAATTGGTAAGTTTAAAGCTTGAAAGTCAACCTTTGCAAGTCACTAGCCTTTCATGTCTGGAGTCAGTCCTAAGACTTGATAATGGAGGATGGTTGCTGACAGAAAGGGTAACTGTATAGAAAAACTGCGATCAGGAGCTTAATGGAACTGATTGACAGATAATAGTTAGTTTCGGATTTGCATCAAAATCTGGAGGAGACAGCCTCGTCAATGGAGGAGGTAGAGAAAGTGAAAATAAAGGTAATTTGATCCCTATACGGTTACCAACAACACATTGTGCGACACAAGGAAGTAGTTGCACCTTGTCAGAGTTCTTGATTTGACAATGTCGTGAATGCGACCATGGCAAGCTAATGAATGATATGTCCGAAATCTAGGAAAATTATATCTTGGGGGCAGACTAATCAAGACAATCAGGGACCATCAGCAACCATCTGCATGAAAAATCATCTTGATACAGAACATCATAAGACATCATCAAACAAGCGTTAGACGATGTTCAAGAATGATTGTTTGATTATGTGAACCATTTACTGAAGCCCTTTGAAGGAAGATTCTGTATTGTGTGGACGTGCCATTTCTTTACATTCCCTTCAATAAAAATACGGTACATATTACATTCTTCTGCCTTTCCTGAGTCCTAGAACTCGTCTTCTTTCATATCTAAAATCAAT
Source organism: Pseudorhiza aurosa (assembly GCA_964026355.1). Classification (NCBI taxonomy): domain Eukaryota; kingdom Metazoa; phylum Cnidaria; class Scyphozoa; order Rhizostomeae; family Lychnorhizidae; genus Pseudorhiza; species Pseudorhiza aurosa. The sequence goes on from OZ032123.1 coordinate 5,920,331, forward strand.
AAGCTTGATCTTATCTCCCTGTCTTCTTACCCTTTCTCGTTATTCTGTTTTTGGGGCTTCACACAGGCCACCAAAGCCTTTCCCCGAAACGTCACGTCACGTCACTCCCGTAGCCCCTCAACCGTTAGGGCACACCACGGACTTCACCCTCCTCCGCTGTTCACGCCGGTCGGCAGCCACTCCTGCGCAGAGCACCGCCGAGATCCCTGTCCACCTCTTCAAGTCATCGATCCACTGTCGTCTCGGACAACCTCTTCCACGACCACCTTCCCCAACACAGCACACTGAAAAAATAGACAGCAGAAACTAGCAAGGGAAATTCTTTTTCGAAATTGACATTTTGAGTTTCCACTTAGAATTCCACTTAGAAACACTTGCTAGACTCTTACACTCACCATCGTTGCGGAGGTGCTAGCATGTGCTATTCATGATGAAGAATTCTTCTGATGCGTCTTCCGGTAACATAGCGACCAAATCACTCAATAATGTATTGTATCTATGATTAGCTAATTATTAAGGAAATCAAAGACTTATTCTGATGATAATCATAAAATAATCGCCAAGGATTATGATATCTGATAATAACATAGTGTTCAAATCGCAGAGTTTCTTCGCGAAAATATCAGATGTCTCTCGTTCGCTTCCCAGGTGGTTGCATCCGCCATTGTTCCTGGTCTTCGGCAATTGTCACCGCCTCCCGGCCCTCTTCATCAAAGCAAGGATTATGTTGTTATGAAAATCATAACTGTCAGCTCTTGGCATAACAGTTTTAAGATATTTGGATTTGTTCGATGATTTTTCTGCCGATCACGGCACCATTGCAAGCCCTGCTTGTGGTGGCAAATCCTTTCCTCGAGTCACAAGCATAAGAACACAAAATGTGCGGTGTTAAAGGAGCAAAAGGGTAAAGTTACGGTTGCCTTTAGACTCAACCGATATAGTCTGCTGATACTAAACCAACTTTAAATAGAATTTTGAAAGGAAGACAGCCATCCACCATTTGAGAATATTGCCCTTTTCAATAACGAGAGTATTTCGTCGTTGCGACAGGCAAATTTCATTGGCTTAGCTGCTCTCTGACGACATCAAAAACATTCGCCCTAAAATGACAGAACCGAGAGAATTCCGGGATGATCTTTGAGGTAGCGCCGTAGTGTAGTGGTTTGGCGTGCAGACTCCCAATGCCCTGGTTGCCAGTTCAAATGCTGCACGTTTCAAAATGAAAACTATCAGCGAGGAAGGTAACGGGAAGCCAACTGTTTTTCATCCAGTTTGCTGCAAAAAACTCTGAGCCCTACCTCCGGTTTCAGCTGTGCTCGGAACAGCGCATTTTCCCCGCAGTTGTGCTCGAGAAAGCGTTGCGTACAGCGAGCGCCTGATACTTCAATAGCGAATTTCACACACTGCCTCTGAATTACAATGAACAGTCTCAGGTTGTTTTTCCTAGCTGCAAGTGGAAGATACTATTCAAAATCAAAGCATAATTGCCCCAGTATTTTGCTGATTTAGCCATCAGGTGTGAAAAAACTTCTTTGATACTTGTCATTTTTTTTCTTTAGTGAGTTTGTTGGGGAAAGGCCATGGTGGCCTATACAATGCCTCAACAAAGGAAGAAAGAAGAAAGCGAAAGGCTAAGAGGAGAGAGAGAGATCAGATCCAGTTTATTGATCTTGGATTTGAAAGATGGCAAGTTGTAAGATTCAGGAAAGCAAGAAGAAGGCAAGACGTTCCATAAGTTGCATGTTCTAGGAATGAATGATGATTTATGGGACAGAGTTAATGGAGTAGGCAGTGAAACTTGGAAAGAGTATGAATGAAATTTGAGCTTCTGGTGGTTCTGACACACCTCAGAGGAACAGGAATGATCTCCCTGATCTCCTGAGAACAATACCCGTGAAAGAATCTATAAAAGATGGAATGATATATTCTTACATCGATTAGACAGGCCAACAATTTTTTGCTCCTTTAAATGGAACAGGTGTTTCTGGCTAACTTTGATATGCTGAATTCAAAAATGGCATCTATTTTAGCCCACCACATCAAAATATTTTGATAGAGTGACTTCCATATTTTGACTGTTGCTCAATTTCTAGAAAACATTGTCCAGGGTTGAAAAAAGGTTTTGTGCTTTTCTTCAAACCAGAGCGTATTGTACTGTGCAACTCAGCAAATTTGACATATGCTTGAAGCTTCTTAGGTTTGTGGTGCATACCAGATCGTTCAAAATGCATGGCTTCACAACGAGGAAAATGCATCAATGATGTTGACCAGTTTTGTTATATTTGTGGATCGTATACTCTACCGAAGCAAAGATGACTTTGTAAAGAAGCTCTACTTTGCCTATTTCAAAATGAAATTAGGAGATCAAGAGAAGTCTTCGGCACCCCATATTGTTTGTGAAACAAGTATAGCAAATCTTATCAGTTGGTCACTGGGTAGACGAAAGAGACTTGCTTTTGGAATACCTATGATATGGAGAGAGCTTCAGAACCACATAAGTGACTGCTATTTTTGTATTGCTGAAACAAAAGCGTTCAAAATCAGCCATAAGACCGGTGCTGCATTGCACCAATATCCCTGTACCTGTTTTCAAAAATCTCCCGGATCTTTATATGGTAGACAACGACGATGGTGATGCCCCAATGGGTGAATCAACTAGAAATTTTGATTGCGAGCATTGATTGTTCAAAGTAAAGCTTGAAGTGTGTGCTTTTACACAACGGAAATATGTATGGTTCAATCCCTATTGCTCATTCGGTTATAGCAAAGGAGACACATGAGAACATAAAAGTTGTTCTGGAGCTGATTAGCTACACTGAACATCAATGGATCATATGTGTTGATCTAAAAATGGTTTGTTTTCTTCTTGGTCAACAGAGTGGCTACACCAAGTATCCATGCTTTCTATGTCTTTGGGATGGCAGAGCCAGACAAGAGCATTGGTTGCAGAAGGAGTGGCCAATTAGAAAGGAAATAAATGTGGGAGATAAAAATATCGCAAATGTGCCATTAGTTGGCAGGAGAAAGATAGTACTCCCACCACTTCACATAAAACTAGGTCTTATCAAACAATTTGTTAAAGCTTTGTGCAAAGAAGGAAACTGTTTCCAGTACATCAAAGATGCCTTTCCAAGTGCAAGCGAAGAAAAAATCAAAGCAGGGATATTTGATGGACCTAAAATTAGAAAACTGATCAAGGACTCCAATTTTATTTTATCTATGAATAATGTGGAAGCAAATGCATGGAAAGCATTTGTTAGTATTGTCATAAATTTCTTAGGTAATAGGAAGCAGGATGATTACATTACTCTGGTCGACAATTTCATCAAAAGCATTCATGCAATTGGATATAGCATGAGTATAAAATTGCATTTCTTGCATAGTCATCTCGACAGATTTCCTGAAAACCTCGGAGACGTTAGTGATGAACAGGGAGAAAGGTTTCATCAAGATATTAAAACGATAGAGAAGTGGTATCAAGGTAGATGGGACCAACACATGATGGCAGATTACTGTTGGAGTTTGGAAAGAGATTATGTTGCTGTTTGCCATCGAAGAAAGTCTAGCAAAAGAAAGTTATTACCTCATTGAAATCATGCCAGCATTATTATTGTACAATTGACTTGGTGCTGCGTTTACTTTGCAATGCTTATTGCAATACGTATTCTTGGAATAGAGCTACCTAAATATTATTGGAAAAGTTTCTTGTTTGTATAACTCTATTCTAATATTTCCCAAGACTGACATTCCTTAAAGAAATTTTCTTTGCAATTTATTCCAGTAGCTAGACGTGATAGTGGAAATCTGATGCGATTTTTGAATTCAGCACATCAAAATTATGTAGAAATATCTATTTTCAACAAAGGGGCAGAACAATTTTTTTTGTTGGCCTGTGTTATCATTCTTTAAGATTCCAAACATAAAGTGCACCTTTTTGGTTCTCATAAAAATCTAAAGAATGAAATTGCCTTAATCGTACAATTCAGATGTATGGAGAGGTCTAGGTTCAAATGTTGTTCACTGCCAGCATTGCATTGCATCAAGTCTTGATGGATAGGTAAGCAGTGAATCCCTTCGTGTTTTACAACCAATTTTCAGATACGATGTAGGCATATCGAAGCGTCCATTATCAGAAACAATGTAGCTGGCATGGTTATCAGGGCACGTGCTTATTCTGATGAAGGTCCCGAGTTAGGTGGAACACGTGTGCACGTTTCTGTCTGTCCTCTGCTCCCCTCTCAGCAGTACAGGGGTACTTGACGTAAAGCTTGGGGTTAAGTGCGGCGAAGAAGGGAGCTTGCCACCCTACATCGCACAGATCATCATTAATCTCAAGAACATGCAATTTATGGAACGTCTTGCCTTCTTCTTGCTTTTCTGAATCTTACAACTTGCCATCTTTCAAATCTAAGATCAATAGACTTGATCTGATCTCTCTCTCCTCTTAGCCTTTCGCTTTCTTCGTTCTTCCTTTGTTGAGGCTTTGTATGGGCCACCATGGCCTTTCCCCAACATAACTCACTGAAAAAAATTCTAAATGTAGCAGCTCTTGCCCCTGAAGATGTGCGTAGGATCTTCCAGTCAGGCCGGGATTGAATGGTAAATGACAAATAATGCTAACTGTAAAAATCGCTTGTAAGAACCATTCACCCACTAAGGTCCGCTAGAAAATTTGGAAGCATTCATGTCTCAGATCATTTAAAAATCTAATCAAGAATTTAAGCAAGTGAAACTTATTCGAGTGAATTTGAGATTGTAATTTAGCTAGGTTCTTTGTCGAGGATGACAAATGACATTAAGAGTATGTGCATACACAGCCACTATGCCTATAGAGCACATTCACCATCTCTTATTGTTCATTAATAATAAGTGATAATGAAAAACATGATGATGACAATAATGATGATTTCTTTTAAGCTTGGTACTTTCGTTGAAGATAGTTTGGAATTTTTCAATTGAAATGCCGTTATTCGATATCACCTAGTTTCATTAACCATTTATAAGCGTGTTTTACTTTGAAAACTGATGGACTAAACTACCAATTGAAAGAGGATTTTCTGACCTACCGGGGCATGAAAGCTACGAATATTTTTTATCGCTTATCTTTTTTGTACTGAGTTACGTTGAGGAAAGGCCGTCCCGGCCTATAAAAAGCCCAAAGAAATGCTGAAAGAAGAAAGCAAGTGGCTAAGAGGAGAGAGAGATCAGATCAAGTTGATTGATCTTAGATTTGAAAGGTAGCAGGTTGTAAGATTCAGGAAAGCAAGAAGAAGGCAAGACGTTCCATGAATTATATGTTCTTGGGATGAATGATAATTTGTGGGATAGAGTTCGTGGAGTAGGCAGTGAAACATGAAAAGGGTGTGAATGAGTTGAGCTGCTGGTGGTCCTGACTCGCCTGAGAGAAACTGGAATAACATGCCTGATCTCCTGAGAGAAGTATTCAATTGTATAGTGCTGCCCTTTCCTGGAAAGTGGTAGATATGATCTATGTTGTGGAGAAACGTTAGAATTGCAGCTTATCTTAACGATTCATAGCGTAAGTACAGAAGGGTCTTACTATAGGTACCATCAAAGTTGATGGCGTGAAGCATTTGAAATGCTATTAACACAAGCCAAGAATGACAGTATATGATGAGACGATGTCGAAAACTCTTACTCCTCTTCCATATTATCATTGCATGTAGTAAAACTTTGACAACAGCCTCTTTCTTTTCCTTTTACTTCGTATTTGATAACTCTTATAACCTGCAATTTTACGAAATATTGTTTGGTCACCTGTCTTTATGGCATGATAATAGTATAGTGCATGAATGTAATTCAGGGGTCCTTTCTTGCGGCTTTTGCCTCTACTTCCAGGCCGTTTTGGTGACAGGAAAATCGTCATCACATCAAGCATCGTATTTCCTCGGACATAAGCCGGTACTCGAAAATCATTCATTTTGAAATGGAGAGGAAATCTTTGCAGAGCGTCAAGGTTTCAAGCCATACGCCAGCGTCCGTTGTACTACGCTTAGCTGTAAAACAGATGGTGTTTTGCGTAACTATCGAACGATTGAGTTTTCGTGATCCCTTTCAGTGCAATGAAAAAGTTTTTTAATTCATTTCCTACCCAAATGCTCGCTTTTCAAGAAACGCATAGAAGACAATGTTCAATTGAAACTTAATGTGGAATGGGGAATGACCAGTCGGCTGAAATGCAAAAACAAGTCATATATTTGCACTGGCGTTTTCATACTTAATTCATGTCAGCACATTTATCCTTTTTTGTTCATCATTATTAGGCACATTTTTATTCGTGCTCTTAACGCAATTATTGTACGAGGTATTTAGGGTGTGCTACCTCATGTACCAGGCTTCTCTGTTATATAGCAGTGTCTAGAGTTATCTGGATTTGAGAGTCTTTACGGTCAATGCTTTCTTCCTTTTCGCTGGCTTCAACCTTGATGGGAACACCGCCGGAAATTCGCGTATTTTTTTCTTATTTTTTAGTGAGCTATTGTTGGGAAAGGCCATGGCGGCCTATACAAAACCCCAACAAAGAAAGAAAGAGGAAAAAGGTTAAGAGAAGAGGGAGGTCAGATCAGGTTTGCTGAACCTAGATTTCAAAAAGATGATACGTTGCAGGACTCAGGTAAGGAAGGCAATGTCTTCCATAACCCAATGTCGCCCAGCTTATAATCCCATTAATTCAACAAGCTGCATTAAAACAATAGCTAATAGCTCGACTTTTCATAGTCTAATTTCCCTTACTGTCTTCATTTGTCCAACCTTCGGAGTGCTTCTATTCATCACTGGCTTGATTTATACAAAAACATGTATTCATATATATATATATATATATATATATTGAACATTTGTGTGTGGCCATGCCTCAGATAAAATGTGAATATAAAATAGGCTACTTTTTAAGGCAAATTTATTGATGGATTACTTCAGACGTTTCGACTTGTGAGGGCTTCATCACAAGGCGAAATGTCTGAAGTAATCTATCAATAAATTTGCCATAAAAAGTAGCCTATTTTCTATTCATATATATATATATATATATATATATATTTACATCTATATATCTATATAAATATGCTGTATGTGGTAATGTGCTTATATGTATATCCATTCCAAATTACTTATATTTCTGGAAGCTATATATACCTGGCAAGATTCATCTCCATTATCATTGTAAATTGTTTTGCTTCTAAAGGTCTTGACCCACTGACCTGCCGTCTCGGCAATTTCACGTTTGCATCTGTCAGCTCCCGCAGAAAATACAACCTCCTTCTGGTTGGACGGCTCGGGGCTAGTGGCAAAACGGCCCTTACACACGTTTCCTTTGCGTATAAAAGCATACTGCAAGCCATACGCTGTAGATTCTGAAGAAGGAAAAAGAGGCCATGAACACGACAAAATTTGCCGTAGTCTTGGCATTGATTGCTGGACTTCATCTTCAAAGCGTAGCACCATGGAGAAGGAGAAGACGTGTATCGCGTTCCTTGCACCTGAGAGAAATGGATGCTTCGATGGTTAGTCCTGTGCAAAGTGAGTTGTTTTCCTTTTCGTTAAGCTATCTATTTCCAGAAAACCTGTCAAATACCATTTAGCCTTGTTAAACAGAAAATTACGTAGCAATGATGGTCTATAACCTTGACAACTTTCTTATCCAGTTTTGATTTAAAGTGCTTTCGAAGCATTTCCAAGAATACTCTGTGTTATTTATGGTGTTTTTATCCGTGTGAGCTCCAGTTTAGAATGGGCTCAACGTACCCTCTGCGTGTCGTAAGAGGCGACTAAAAGAGGTTGGCGTCAGTAAGGACATCTGGCCATAAAAACTTGCTCCAATTCAACGATACGGTCCCGAACGTCTAGAGAAAGATGCGTAGAGAGGGTAGGCAGTTGGGACCCGAACGGCTGACCCCAGGACAGTCTAGGACCAGGCTGATAGAAAACTATGATGATGTTTTTGGTGTTTGGCAATTTCCGTACCGAGATAAAGCTTTCTCAACTCCATTTAACCTGTATCTAGACTCTACGTCTGCCCACTGTGATAAGAAATAGTTGCGATTTAACGGCAGGTCCATTGGCGTTCAAATGTTGTAGCTACATTCTGGCTACGTCGATCTCGAAAGATCATGGTTGTCTGTGCCCTGGGTGATCACTTTATGCTGCCGCGGGTTGCGGCACTGGGGTGACCTCTCTAGGGCGCAGGCCAGGGTGCTGGCATGGAAGATCTTGGAGAACCAGTCGCCAGAACCCCCTTTCTTTCCGCACAGACAAGATCCAATGGAAAAGATAAGCCAATACATTTGGAGCCAGTTTGGCTGCAGGAGTTACCGGAAGATTTCGTGATGCAAAAACAGCATTCCATTTCAACTTTTCTGTTGAGGTTAGCTCCCCTAGCCTTTGCCATTCCCATGATATGCGCAAGGCAGTGAAAGTTTTTTTTCACAGTTTTCCTTCTGTAGCTTTATATGTTGACAAAATGTGACGGATTAATCGAAACTTCCAGGGCAGCAAATGACGAGTTTTCAAACGAAAAGGTAATGCATGAATGGACCAGCACGCTCCAGTTATGACATATCTGTAGCTGCATTTTCATATCGGTATCATTTGATCTACCAAATGTAGAATTTCTAGAAAGGCAGCATGTCTTGTAGATCCAGAGGTTAGGATGCTTGCTTGCAATAAAAGCTTTTTGCATTTGACAATTAAAACTGTGAATCGTTGATAAGCTCTCTCAAAAGATCCGAATAGGAAAGTTATCTAAATCTTTTTTAGCACTACGTCATACTCCCTCCTTCCATCTACAGACTCGGGTTATCTTCCCAGCATCTCCTACCGCATTAATTGTACTTGAACCCTGTACCTTCGCTTTGCAAACTACACCCGCTATCTACCATGCTACAGCCGCCTCATCTCGCAACAAGACAGTGTTGAATGCGGATAGAGGGCTTCAAGATTTTTAGCAGCGAATTCATTTATTAAGACGTTTTACAGGCTTCGATTGACTGTAAGAATATCTTAATTTATTTGCGTATTCAGTCATACTGATGCATTTGCATATTTTTCTTTATTAGCACTAAAGGACACATGTTGCTAGCAGTTTTTATCAAACTGAAATGTAAAATATTCATGATGCTGATGTTGATGATGATGGTGATGATGATGATGATAAGTATCTGGTAGCCTATGGACCATTCTTGACCTAATTAGTTGGAGATTCTTAGCTTTCCGTCCCCCCAAAGTTCTCTTGATACAATCGAAGTTTTTTCATAGTAAATCATTGACTGTAATATTCACAATTCACTCAAATTCACTGCGCGTTTTTGAACGTTTTCCCCTTTACAACTGCAGAGCTGCGTACGTGGGAATTATGCACTTCTCACGGCGAGTACATAATAAAGAAAGGACATGTTTTGCCATGTGACAGAGCAGGAAGGATCGTCCAAGGTCTTAACTGTAACAGTGAATTCTGCTGGAAAGATTCCTATTGCTGGCAATGTCGACTGAAGCATGGAAGCAAGAAATTTAGGAGAGTTAATTTCAATAAGATCGGTGACATCGTATGTGAAGGTCAGTTTAAAATGTTACTATTTTCGAGCAAACTTGACAGAGGTAAATTTTTTTCAGTCCATGAGTAAGTTTATTTACATTATTTTTTGTATGTGTGGGCGAATCAGAGGGTTCCAATCATGAATATTTTTCATGGATCAAGATTTTCCCCCCTCTAACTGTGATCAGCAAGTCATTGCCACTAGAATCTTTGTAAAGTGATTAAGACTTGTCAAAAATCGAGATATCTTTCCGAGCTTCTTTTGCTGAGAGAGATATTTGGACAATAATAGCTAACCAAAAATCTTATGTACCAAGCAGCTAACTGTTTAGTTGACAAATGGACCTAATGATTAACTGAGATTTTAGCAAAATGGTTAGTGAACTTAAGCTAACCAACTAGCCAACTAACTCACTTTTTCTTTTCTTTTTATACGTATGATTCTACCTGGATGTCAACGGCAGAAAATTTGAAAATGAGAAGGTTTTTCTGCCTATCGAGCAGTGTCCAGGTCCTTCTTCTGATGTGACCCCACCTCGTGATTCATACGCTTGAAATTACAGGCAGCTGGCGACTCTCCTTGCTCCCTGTAAAAGTTTAGCTGAGGGGGATTCGAAGCACTGAACACAAGATCAATGTGCAAGAATCTAACCACTGAGCTCACCTGACACCTTAACTAATTAACTAACTAACTAACTAACTAACTAACTAACTAACTAACTAACTATCCAAATAGGCACAAACGAATGAATAATGAAAGGTTTACTAATTCCGTACAGCCAGCTGAATAGCTAGTTACGTAACTCAAGCTAGGTATCTGATGTACTGCGATCGCTATAAACAGATTTCCAGTGTCCCTATGGTAAGAGAGACATTGGCTTGGATTACTACACAACAAATAGTACCAGATCGATGCCGATTGCAAACGGCCCATTCAGCTGCAACACTTACCTGTGCCTGTCCAGCGACAAATGCTGGAAATGCAGATTGAACGACGCTATTGGACAATTGCAGGTCATCACAAAAGGACCAGAATTCGATTCCCGCGTAACATGTGAGTCTTAGTTCGAAGTGCATTTATCCTTTCTGTGACTTAAAGTATGACTCACAACTGTAAACTATTTCTTAAGAAACTCTCAACTGTTAGTTAGCGACAAACGAATGGAAGGATTATAAGACTATTGGGAAAATTGTAAATTTCGAAAATTTATCATAACAAGATTTTCGAGTCTCTCGCTGGATATCTGGCCTCGATTTCGGTTTCTCAGTATATCTCATTATGCTTCTTGTACCCATGTGTTTCTTGTTAGCTGGCTATTCTTTATCAATGATAGGTAGCCTCTTTTCGTTATTTGGGGAAGCTTACCATTCTACTGTATACCAGTTCAAAGCCAATTTTATCTGTGCATCTCTCCCTGATAGCCATACTCCATAATATCTCTGCAATCGTTCTCAAATTTGTGTTCTCTGATTTAATTTCTCCGATCATACTGGGCTTTGTTCTAATTTTACGTCTAACTGATTGCATTTCTTTTGAATGTGTCTCACTTCTATATGTGTCCAAGGTCCTCAGATACATTGACGTAAACAAACATTCATTCATTTAAATTTCTTTTTCTAAACCATTCATCAACTGCACATTTAAAATACAAAAACACACCTCTCTTATAACAGCCAATGTGTAATTGACTGTTCCTACTTAACACTAATGACAATTAAAGCGGAAAAAGAAACAAAAGAAAGAAGGAAATGCGATGTTAAATTAATCGAAAAAATATTTCCAAGGTCCATCAAAGCAGGGTCTGTATGACAGTAATAATGATAACAATAGTAACAATAGGAAAATCTTAATAGGCTGAAGACTTCAACACAAGTTTTACTGGTTTCTCTGCCTGCTTACATGAAAGGAAATATCATATCCTAATGTACAGTTTTACAGTGATGAATGAATATCGCGTTGATAGTTCGTGATGAATTTAAAAAATACTAGTGTATCAGAGATACTTAAGTTCTCCTGTAGCCTCGTGTTACCAATTTTTGGCATTTTAATGATACGTTGTTCATAACACCCTCCTGTGTCATTGATTCAATTTTCCACTAGGTTGTCCGCTGCCAAAAGTGCTGTTTTCAAAAATGAGCACTAAAGGTGGCTACTTTACAGCTGGCGATTTTAAAGCTGGCGTTATGAATTCACCTACAACAGGTACGTTTTCCTTTCAATGATCATGTACAGCCGTAATTTGCATCGGCAATTGTCTTATTTGTTAAAAAGCTGTTAAAAAGTGCTAACAAATCAAATTTGCACCCGATAGTCGATGCGACATTACAGCTCGTCTGGCAATAGAAACCCAAAACTGGAGAGTAGAGGGTCAATTTTTCTTGCTGCACTTTACTTCCAGGCCATGTACCCACGCACTATTGTGTGCATGGCAAGAGGGCATAAATGACACATTAATGTCTCAAAAAATGTAACCTTCGCCACTTCAGACGTGCACTGTTTTCACTTCACCAATCGCTACTTTACATGTAGCACATTTTAGAAACTGTGTCTATCTGTGCTCAATGATAAAATTTTGAATCTGAGGGCAACCAAAGAGTACCCAAGTTTAATGCATCATATTCATTGTCATTGTTTTCACTGGAAATACCTGTAATTAGCCCAGCCCAATACGAGTTACCTATCATTAGAGAGATTTGTATTTTATGCTTAGTTTACATATCAAAATGAAGAAGTTTTAAAGAATCGTTAATATCATTAATATGAATAATGGTCGTTACTATAAATTTTAATATCATTATTGCCATTATCATCCTTATCATAGTTACTGCTAATATCATTATTAAGGATTTCCTTCAACATGGTTTGGTTTTAAGGCCTTGGAGCTACTGCTGAATGCAACGGGTGTTCCTGTTAAGTTCTCTTTACACAAGAAACAGCAATTAAACTATTGTCTGCGTGTGGAAGAGGAAGCAAATTATTCCCCAATAAGTACAGGTTGTCTTAGAAGCGAAAGCGCTCATAATAGTGAGCTTACTTGTCGATTGTGAAAGCACTCTAAATTAATTGTAGACAGATAAGTAATAATCGCTATTCATGTAAAATCCGTTTGTAATCGCTATTCATGTAAAATCAGTTTCTAATATTTCAGACTCTGATGATGAACTTATCGAAGAGCATTTCGCAACGATAGAGTTTCCTGCAAAGAAGGTCGTAACTTCTTTCGCTCTTATAAAAAATGAAGACACGTCGGAAGTGACTCTGTCATACAGCCAAGATGGAATCAGCTGGTCTACGTATCGAGAGTATAACAGACAGACAGTAAGTTTCTGGTTAAGACGACTGCTGTTCAAGTCTTCGTGTCCAACCACAGTGACACGTGTAGAGCCAGCTCATGCTTTCATCTTAATGAAACTACTATTCCATCACATGCAGTTCTACGCCGCACTTACTGTATTTCGAATATTCGATTTTCTACCTAGCGTGATAAATTGTGACAGCTTACGATCTTTAACTTTTGGTGATTGATTTTTAGGTGTTTCGAGGCTCGCCGGCACCTGGAGATGGGCATCGTACATTGCTCAAACCATTGGTGCTTCGTTATTTGAGATTGATACCTTTAAGGAATGATCAAAATATCGTTGCTTCAATTTTTGTCCTTGGATGTGGTATGTACATACTAATAGCCTTCATTTAAAGATTACATTACAATGCAGTATATTACAGTACATTACAATGCAGTACATTGCAGTACATTACGGTGCAATGCAGTGTAGTACAGTACAGTACAGTACAGTACAGTACAGTACAGTACAGTACAGTACAGTACAGTACAGTACAGTACAGTACAGTACAGTACAGTACAGTACAGTACAGTACAGTACAGTACAGTACAGTACAGTACAGTACAGCACAGTGTAGTACAATTCAATGCAGTACAGTATGATACAGTACAGTATGATACAGTACAGTAAAGTACAGTACAGTACAGTGCAGTACAGTGCAGCTCAGTATAGTACAATTCAATGCAGTACAGTATGATACAGTACAGTACAGCACAGTACAGTACAGTACACTAGTTTAAAGTATAGTAACGTAGAAGACCCTATTTTTCATTAATACTTCTAACTGGGCTAGAAGAGGTACAATAACTGAAAGAACAGTACAATACAATATAGAACAGTATATTTCAGCATTAAATGATATCCAACCCGTTGCTATTTCTTTTCAGACATTCATTCTTCTGATTAAGTGAAGTAGAAGCAGCAACGAACATTTCCCCGTCCAAGGCTAAACTCATCTCACAAGCCTTTACTATTAATGCTTAATTTTATATGCATATAGTCTTGTAGTCACGTCGATATAATCAAATATTACATGATCGATTGTTCCAATGTTTCGTTGTTGCTGCGAAATTCCTGCGAATTCGTTTAGATGGAAGCATGAGGACTTCGAGTATTGTAATATCACTATAGTCATTAATAGTATTATAATTCATGCATCTTGAAGATATAGAAAAAAATACGTAGTTATACAATCTGAGAGCATTTTTCGATTCTTTGGTTGACTGTTCTGGTTGAGCCACTTTGCAGTGATACTTGATTGTGGAATAGGTAACAGCTTGATATCTATCCATGCAAGGCAAATTTCATACTTATTTATATCACTGCCCGCTCAAGTTCGATAAAGGAATCTACAGTGATTTTCGATTGCCTGAATTGGGGCCTTTATTCAGTTCAAAGTTACAGTACACATGTATCAATCAAGACAGGTCTTTACGTAATCTGTCTTTGTAAGAGCAAGCACGAAAACTAGAAGCGATCTCGATACCTTCTCACGTATGCACATATATTTCTCTTTGATTTGTACTACAAAGTACCTTCAATAGGTTGACCTTGTTAATGAATCTTTGGACAATGTACGAGTATCAAAAAACTCCATGACTTGATCATTGTCGAATCTAATATTGACCCCTGCTAGCAGCTCACGAGTTCTTTTGAGTTTCTCTATAACGATTCATTCATGCAGTTAATCTCAATGCACTTTAAGGCCACATCTCGTTACCGAAGTGTTGCTAGATGTTATAAGAGGTTTGATTTACAGAACACGACGAATCCCCTTGGCACTTCTACTCCTACAGTTATCGAATGCAGCAGTTTTCTTATCAAGTTTTATACTTAAAAGAACTTTTCAAAATTGTAGGGAGTATTGAAGGGCCCTTGCGACTGCATTATTTTTTCATCATGCTGACCAGGGGTGGCGCCACAGGGGGCAAGGGGCCACAGCCCCTCCGTCAGGGTACCATAGCTCCCTTCCCCATCGGAAAAAAGGTCAAGTCTAACATATTTCTACCAAGCGCAATCTTCTGTGCAAATTAATGTCCTAACCCCCTTATTGGGGAACTTAGCCCCTCCAGTGCAGAAATTCCCAGCGACACCCCTGAAGCTTCTGAGGTCATGCGTGGTTGCTGTGATTTCTAAGAAGCCCTCACTTAATATATTTGGCCTTATTGAGATCAGCATTGTTGCTGCTTTGAGCATTGGGAACTGCACCTGTTAGAATTTCTTTCTCGATGCGATGAACGGAGTTACTGCTTCCCAACCCCGTCTATCTATGCCCAATATCTTCTTATACGGCGTATGCATAGTGAGTTTACAGAATAAAGCAAGATAATTAGAAAGCTTCACACAATGGCTAGAGGAGTTTATCTTGACTTTCCAGCGCAAATAAATCTTGTTCTTCAACATTTTGCTCATTGCAAACAAGCTTTTCCCATGAGTTAGCATCCACTTTTACGAAGTCTTCTTCATCACTGCGACATTTCCAGCAGATCTTCGACTCGATAGTGTGATCCCTTGTCCTGCAGTAGTATCTATTGCACTCTATCGATACGTCCGTATACTTGGGATCGGGAATTATGCGACCATTTGTTTTCATATAGCTCCCCTCTTTTGCACAGATCGATTTAGGTAGCTCGGTTTTCCCTGTGAAGAAAAATTCGCGGGAAATTATTTTTTTGCGCCAAGACTGTGGTTATAGAGTGCCACAAGCACTTTGAAAATGCTCGATTATGCTTTGACAAGAGAATGATCTTTGGAGCTTGCTGCTGATCCTTTTCCTTATTAATCAAAAATGATTTAATTCAATCTTTTCCGAATTGCAACCAGCCATCCCAACTGCCCGCCCGGTATCTGTTTACTTTGACTTCAAAGTGAATTTGCACCTCGAACTATTGTCTTAGGCTAAAAACATAACGTGAACCGTTTCATCGCAAATGAACGCAAACCAATGCATCAATGGCCCCAAGGGAACATGCAAGCAAGAAGCATTCCCGGGAACTTGCCTGGCATATGTTGCGGTATTGAATTCGCTCCCCCGATGACCTAGACTCTTTAACTCGTGTCATTTTCTTAAGAAAACTATCAAGTTAAATGCCAAAAATTGAAGTTAGCTTACAGCCGGGAACTTCGTCCTTCGCTTCTCCTCGCTTGGCCTTCCGACAGTAATGACATACACGCCTCCTTCTTCTCCATGAATTTGCTGATTCTATTGATAGTACGAGCAGTAAGATGGCGAAGGAAACGATCTTTGATGGCGACATGCTTTAATTATACGTCCATTCAACGTGTCTTGAGAACAGGTGAGTTGTTGAGTTTATTATTGCTTCGAGTAAACACACGAGATGGATTGTTTGTCCACCCAATTGCAAATCGTCAGCATTTCTTTCCCAGATTCCCTTCAGGAGCCGTATATCCTGGGGTGTCTGGCTTGCCGCCTTGTGGTCCTTTTCCCTTGTGCCGATTGCCACAGACGCACCCAGAGGAGCAAAATTTGCGAATATATGTCGTGGAATTGGAGCATTTTCGGCAATACAAGCTACCCCAATTGACATCTTGCTTAATTTGTATGATACTTAAAGGGGGATGGACCAGTAGCTGGAGAGCTTTGTACTGTCGTCAAGGCAATTCCTCTTCATCGAGTCTTTTCTGCAAATGTGCTTTGAGGGAAAGTGGTTGCAGAATCGGTTACGAGTCGGCGAAAATGAGTCGAGATGTGTTTCGGCGGTCGATATCAAGGGACACCAATGTGGAGGCCTCTGCATTTCTTCCATCGTAAGGCAATTAAAAATGAGCACGAGAAGATCCCGCCCCTGCAATGACCTCGGTTCGGAAGCACCTTGGGCTGCGTTTACACTGTACCATATCACTTTTGATCCAATACAAAAGTGTTCCTTTTCCCTCGCGTTTACACTGTACCGGATCACTTTTGATCCAATACAAAAGTGTTCCTTTTCCCTCGCGTTTACACTGTACCATATCACTTTTGATTCAATACAAAAGTGTTCCTTTTCCCTCGCGTTTACACTGTACCGGATCACATTAGATCCAATACAAAAGTGCTCCTTTTCCCTCGCGTTTACACTGCACCATATCACTTTTGATCCAATACAAAAGTGTTCCTTTTCCCTCGCGTTTACACTGCACCGGATGACTTTTGATCCAATACAAAAGTGTTCCTTTTCCCTCGCGTTTACACTGTACCGTCACAGTTTCAGAGCAGTGCAGGCACAAAACTGTTTCTCTTTCCTAGCAGGTTCAGAGTCGTACTGGATCACTTTATCTAGTGTAAACGCATGGCTTTTCCGTAACACTTTTGTATCGGATCAAAAAGTGATATGGTACAGTGTAAAGACAAGGGAAAAGGAGCACTTTTGTATCGGATCAAAAAGTGATCTGGTACAGTGTAAACGCCAGGGAAAAGGAGCACTTTTGTATTACTCGCCTTGGTGAACGATTGTATGCCGCGGTATTCTCCGCTGAGCACTTACGATTCAACGTAACCAAAAGAAGTTCTCAGCTCTTCTTCCTAAGAAAGAAATCTATTCACAAAGCCTGCAATGTTTTTTCGAGGAAACATATCATTTGTTTGAGAAAGGATGCACAATCACATTAGATTTAAAGTTATCAGTTATCTTACTACAAATAGCGCGCAATGGATGATCGCCATTTGCATTTATATGCAATAGAATTAGACGAAATTGATCTTGAAAACATTGCAAATGTGCAAGAGGATTTTAGTGGACCGCAGGTACCAACTGATAAATGATATTCGATGTTTGATGAGCATGCAAACAAGATCTAGTCACAATACGTTCTGCAGTGTGGGCGACACCGTGTGTTTCAGATTTTTCCTGCATGCGGCAGCGACAAAATCATTTCTCTTGAATCTATTCCGGTGTTATTCCAGCTGCCCTAAGTCCTTTGCATTGTCAATACGCCGACAGCTATAAAATTACTTTTGAATAAGGCCTGGTCGTTTAAGAAAACCCCCGAAACTCCCCGTGTATAAGAGATAATGAAAATACAGTTTTTAAATTTTGTATGCAAATCTTCACGTCTCATTTCCGCAAAAATGTCACTAATTTCACGTTTTCGGCTGCAATTATAACAATCTGTTTCTGGTTTGAACTAAGACCCATTGGTTCTTAACGTGTACTGAGACTGTCGGAAACATCCCTCTATTCCAATTCATGGGGTCCTAAATCCCAGGGCAAATTCCGATTTTTGACTAATAGGCACAACACAAAAATGAGAAGACAACCTTTCGAACAGGAACAAGTAAATGTATGCAAGAAATAAAATGGTTAATGAGTTAAAGGTAATTGATCTCAATCTCTTTGTTTTCGAATACGAAACAGTCAAATAATCACTAATTCGGCTTTTCTGATCGAGCTTCAATCTTGCGTCAACACGTGTTCAAAAATTCTGTCTCCTCCCAAAAACAACAGCAGCAACAACAACAGCAACAAATATGATAATAATCACAACAGACACAAAAAGAAACAGAACACGATAATCCAAGAAAGAACTAAATTCAATCGTTTCTCAAGAACATTCAATGGCTCAAAAGCACTGCTTAGTGATAAAAAAGTTCACTCTAAGGACATGTCCTGATGACAACTGATGCTGTACAGTACTGCTTCATGTCGCTCCAATTCAGAATTCCTTAAATTTACAGTTAACACAATACATGCAATATATAAATAAAACACTAACAAATTATAATATTTAATATTTCCTGTTCTTCGTGGATAGTGGGATTTCTTCCAGGAGGACTCTCACAGTAATACGAGAATTAACATTGCTCCCCTTGCAAATCAAAACCACGAAAAATGTTGTTCTGTTGATCATGAGTTCTGGGGTTATTTTGCACTGGTTGTGGCTATATATCATGCACAGGTCTACTGTGCTGCTAGTCGTGGTTAGACTCCCGCCATTGTGCACATTGTCCAATGCCAGCTGCCTGTTCAAGCAGCAGCAAATGCGTACCTTTGAAGCGGTAGGTAAAATGCAACGGGGGAAACAAAAAGCCCATCTTACCTCAAAAACCTGCGTTTCGGCCGTTTGCCTCCTATAGAACGTGCCTCCACGGCTTTTGCCCCCTATAGAAGGTGCCTCAACGGCTTTTGCCTCCTATAGCAACGGCTTTTGCCCCTTATAGAACGTGCCTCCACGGCTTTTGCCCCCTATAGAACGTGCCTCAACTGCTTTTGCCTCCTATAGAACGTGAATCCACGACTTTTGTATTGAGCATGGCACTATTGCTAATACGCTATGCGGTCATTAATCCATCATTTATACGTGCAATTTAAACTACTTTACATAGCATCATTGGATCAAAGCCCCTGAAGAATCACCAATTAACATTTGACCATTGTAAACGGTCCTTATGAAGGAATATTCAGTTCAACCATCAGGTAATAGAACCTATGAATATAAAAATATTGCTAATTTATTTGATGAAAATTTCGTCAGGCCTGTTCAGTGAGTTATCCCGTGGCCTGTGTTAACTGTTACAAAATACAGATGCTCATTACATTCGCTCCCTTTCGTCTAGGAGCCACAATCGCAATGCTAGTTTACTGCTTTGAACACGTGTTGCGTATGTATTCTAAGAAGGACATGATCAACGCAGAGAACAAATATAGTCTTACTGCAGTTTTGTCTCTGTCATCGTTTAGCATTGTCTGCAAGGGAACAGACCAATTGCGCAAATATGTTTACCAGGATTGTGCAAGCAGAAGGCCGGAATCTGTAAACACAACTGAGAGGAAATTGCTAGGGAACTGGTTTTATTTGGGGTGAAATGTATCTGAAACAATATCTAGACATAGGATAAGATGATAAAAAACGCCTTAAAAGCAGAAATAAATAAAATGACACCTTAGTCATCCCAAATATTAATGTTCATTCGATCTCTTAGTGTGGGAAACGCTTGAATTGTTGTCAATTTGATGCAAGTAATGTTTGATATTCAGATTAACGTCAAAAGTTGGAGGAAACTTTGGAGCTGTTATGAGTCTAAAAACATTCATCATTAATTAAATTCCTAATCTTGTGAGGATGCGACTAACATATCTTACCATCGGATATGTCTTGATGGAATCGCACCAGTTTATCTCTCAAAACATTTTACATTAAACAGAAATGTACATCAGTATAAACAAGACAAGCAAATGAGCTTAAATGTACCAATAGTAGAAGCACGCAGCGACCAGATAACTTTGTAAAACCTTGTATTAAGTGTTAGTGTGCTTACACACACACACACACCAACACACACACCCATACCCACACACACACCCCCACACACACACACACACACACACACACACACACACACACACACACACACACACACACACACACACACACACACACACACACACACACACACACACACACACACACACACACACACACACACACACACACACACACACACACCATGGGTCATAATGCTCCCAAACTTACTACAAAGCACTCCAGAACTGACAAGAAAAACAACAACGCTTGTGTACTGTTTGTAAATCTAGCGAGAATTGTGAAAATAAATTGGACATAAAATAGTATTGAGGTTATACTAAACACATGACGTTTGAAATGTTCTTAGTCTCTATTCCAAGCGACAGACAGGATTTCGTTGTACCATTTCAAGATCAACTTTATGTCCAATAAGGTCACGAATATTAGAGATTCCGTATTTTATCATTGTCGGCCTGAAAGAGAGGATTTCATAAGAAATGACAGCATTTATCAAATAGAACTGAATTTAGAAGCGAGTCAATGTTCAAGTCCTTCCCTTGCCATTTCTGGTGAAAAGGGCGGCGCCCATATCTGTTGCATTAGCCTTTGACCTTTGAGATGACTCGACCGGGTATCGAACCCTGACCTACCGCGCACAAAGCGAGCAGACATGTTAAAAGCAAATTCATGTTAGACTGCACACAATGCAACTTAATTCTCCCTTTTGAATGTACTTTCAAGCATTATATAGAAGCAAGCCAAAGACGAAATATTGAAATTCGCAATAAGGAAAGCTTGGAGAATTTTGTCAAATTCACAGAAAACAGGCTGCCATTCTGGGCTTTCACAATATCTCAAAAATGAACTGGAATCTACAGCTCTGGGATGGGTACAGCCGGGAAATTTAGAAAAACAAAATGTTGTCTCTGCGGTGGAAGAAGCTGAGAATGGTGACTAGCATTGGTGCACCGTCCAACACCTCTTATCATACGTACGAAATTATTTGGTAATAAAGACCTATTCATACGAAACGAAAGCATCCATTCAAGCATTGGAGGCATTGAATCGTGCTTTGGTTGCATCATTCGCTCTTTAAAATCTGCGATAAACCCAAAGCAAAGATGCTGTGATGCACAACAAGGCAGGACATAGCTTTTACGTCCAAGTTTTCAGACATAATGAGGTCATTTCCGAGCAATGTGCATCATAAGGCCATAGGATGAAAAAATCCAAAATTCTAACGAAGCGAAAACATGTAGCATTATCCTTTGAATTGATTTAAGCTTCATACCTTTCTAGAGACAGACCCCAGGCTATAACCGATACGTTTTCAGGTAGTCCCATGGGCAATAACATTTCTGGACGGAAAATGCCAGAATTTCCAACTTCAACCCATTTCTTTAATCCTAAAAATGCAAAAAATTCAGTATTAGTATTTTTATTGGTACAGTAGTGTCGTGACGTAGTGGTTAAGCATGCGGACTCACAATACAGGGGTTGTCAGTTCGATTTCTCGATGTGGGACGTCAAGTCCTAAGCACCTAATTAAAAAAATTTAAAAAAAGGCCTGAGGCAATGCAGATTTTGCATTGAACTTTTTACTCATCTTTATCAAAATTTTCTTTTCTTCTCTGTTAATTTCCATAAGGAAATTTAACTACACTTTCATTTTTTTACTTATAACTTTTCTTTTACTGTAGAGCTGTTTACCCTTTTCTAGTTGGTTGCCTTGAAGTGACATAACATGCAACATACAATCTAGATTCTCTTTATTTCGAAAACCTCATTTTGGTAACTATTAGTGAGTTCAAAAGTAAAATTACTGAATTGGTGACCATGACTTGACATGGACACGAAGCCTTTTGGGTCGCTCGAGCTGAAGCAAAATTGCTTACAAGAAACATAACATTGCAAACGACAAGATGCAGAGGAATTTAAACATAGTAAATTTTGATTCCTGGCAGATTCAAACCTAGGGTTCTTTCCTCTAACCCATATTAATTGGTATATGCATTTCACATATTAGCAACGGCAGCGCTGAAGCTAGTGAAAATTCAACCGGTCATCATAAAACTCATTGGGAAGGACATTAGTACAACATTAGGTCTGTACATTTCGTTTGATATGAAAATCTAACAGAAGCTTTCGAAATCAAAGTTGACAAAACAGCCATTTGATTTGGCCAATAGCAATTGAAAATTTCCTTAAGCTTCCAAAAGTTGTTCAGATCTTGTCGAAATTAGGAAAACTAGGCCAAGAAGAAGTATGAGCTTATGAGTCCTTGGATAAAGGGCGATCTTGCAACCTTCACCAATACCATCAACGTGAATATGACAATTTGCCGGATTCAAACATGGTTGACATCTCTTTTAGGACGTTGTGTAATCTATCAAGTAAGCCTAACTATAGGCCACTCGATTTACAATGATGCGAAATTGTAGATGAAGCACAAAAGTTTCGAACATGTATTAGAATGAAGCACACAAGTATTTTGGAAGGCTATTCTCTAAATCGAGAATCACAAAGAGGGAGTCTCGTTTTCAGTCACGGAATGCAAAAGGAAAAGAAAGAGCTTCGTTTGGCAATAAGTAGAAGCATTGAAGCCGAAAGATCACGAGGATAGCGAAAAATTGCACACCAAGATACTCTAAACGATGAGAAGAAATCAAAGTTGCATGGCTTATTTTTGCGAGTTCACAATCAGATAACGTTACAGTCAAAGCTTGCACCAAGCAAGATACCAGTGAATGAATAAAATTGCCAGACGTACCTTCGTGGTAACTGAAAACTTCCATGCTTGGTTCAGTGTATGGATTGAACGCTGGCTTGAAGCGTAATTTCTCGATGCCTAAAAAAAAATCAACAAAGGAATTCAAATTATACCAGCTCTGTTTCATAGCTAGAAGCATTTATGCGAGAAATCGAGAGGGTGCATCCAAGTTCTGCCCTCCTGATTATACCTCAGTAAGAGAATTGATCAGGTTACAGCTTTGGTTTCATAGAAGGCAGACAAAGATTCGAAACTTTAATCTCCTTGCAAGTCATATCTATCAAGGGGTAAAATAGCGTCTGATAGAAGGCAGAGAGCTTCTCTAAACTATAACGAGTTTGCATGTCATATCTGCCGAGGAGTACTCTGTGTCTCTACTTTAAGGTGCGGTGGCAAGCAAGTTGATTTGATGTCAGTAATTCACAAACAAAAATTGTAATGATGCATCTGCAAAATTGAGATTGTTAGATAATCGTGGATCAGTAACCGCTTCTAAGCGTGCGTGGCACGCATGAACTTAATCAAATTACAAGCAACTGAGATTATTTGCCACAGTACCATACCTAGCTTCTTGAAAAATTGATGCAAGATGCCAATAAGGTGCCCAAGACTGAGATCGTAATCTGCTACAAGGCCTTCTATTTGATGGAACTCGGCCAAATGTGTTGCATCAAGACTTTCATTTCGAAATACTCGATCAATGGAGAAAAACTTCGAAGGTTGGAACTTTTCCTGGTATTTAAAGGAAGAAATTCAACACTGTTCTCAGTAGTTCTATCAATACGTCAAAACTAGTGATCAATTCATTCCAATGAACAGATGATTCATGAATGGAAGTTAGCCATTCAAGACTGCTTCACTCCTTCCTTCATATGCAATACGCATTTGGAAGGTAGTCTTCTTAAACGCCATGAGAGTGTCTACTTGGACATCGAGGAAATCTCACACAAATGATAGACTGTTTGAATTAAAATCAAATCGTTTTCAAAGAACAGGGTAAAGTGAGTGTTAATAGCTTATCAGCTGATTGGTGCTTTGATGGAAATGAAATTTATTTCACTACGCAAAAATCCTATTTCTGCGCGGTTTTAAACTTCTAGGAAATAATAAGTAACTTCTCCATCTTAAATTTTACAGAACTGGAAGTAAATCTCTCAGGAAAAAGCAGTAAAAAACCTGAAGAAGACTGTCGGAATTATTTTTACATGAGACTGTGAATAAACTTTGTTGGAACGTGGCAACCCATATTTTTGTTAGAATTCGAGGAAGACAGTTACCCCTTTAGGGCTAGACTAAGTTGCATTTTCATCAACTTACTTGTTTTCCTAAGTTTGCCAACATCTTAGCGCTGACAGCAGTTGTATGTGTTCGAAGAAGATTCTTTTTAGCTTCCACAATTTTCCAATCATATTGGTATCTGGAAATACGAGAGCAACTCAACATTAACTTTCACTGCAGAAACAATAACAGGAAACAAAGATCCACTCTTCTATTCCAGCAATACAATGTTAATTCGACGATGACAAATACTGCTCCGAAAACAGTTAATCTATATGTTCAGGCAGCCCTTTTTATACAGATAAGAATAGTTCAGAATTCATGCTCGTAATCAGGTGACATGGGCTGGATCACCAGAAAGTTCCATTAATGATTACCATGATCCAAAACCTTACGATTGCTATATCCAAGAGTGTTAATTCCCATACACTGTAAATCCTAATCGAGGCTTGGGCAGATGCAAATCCCGCCTATTCCTAGTTTAGTAGCTTGAAATCAGGGACCTCTTGGAAAATCTATTTTGCAAGTTGTCCGGACATTTACCCAGGCCCTTTCCAAGTTTCAATGCCTACTCCACCAACTACGTCCCACAAATCATCACTCATCCCAAGAATATGCAATTTATGGAACCTTTTGCCTCCTTCTTGCTTTCCTGAATCCTACAACATGCCATCTTTCAAATCTAAGATCAATAAACTTGATATAATCTCTCTCTTCTCTTAGCCTTTCACTTCCTTCGTTCTCCCCTTTGCTGGGGCTTTGTATGGGCCATCATGGCCTTTCCTCAACATAACTCACTAATAAAGAAAAAAAGCGAAAAATGCAGGGTTTTAAAGAACTGCCCTTTTTGGCACTGTTCTGGACATTCAAGTACAGAAATCATCAAGCATAAAACAGGATCTGAATAGAGCCAGACTTTAACCCAATGCCCATCGATTGCAGGATAACAAAGTTTCAGGGTCTCTTTGTCTATATTAACTGTTTAAACGGTACACAGCTGGTAAGAAACATACCCTTGTGAGCCATAGCCACCATGAGAATGAGTGTTCTTGACCTTTTCTATATATTCACTTGAAATATTTTCCAGCTTTGCAAACTGGGGCTCTGCAAAGGATTTGATGAACATCAAAAGACATCTGAACGTGTAAAATAACCTATACAACAGATTTTGTGGTAAAAAGTTGTTTTATCATTTCAACAACCATTCAGAGTGGATTTTAAGAGAAAAAAGAACTTTCCTAACTGAAATAATGATAAATTCAAAGAAAAACAAAATTCAACAGGATCAAAGAGTTTCCCTAGCATTCTTAAACGTAAGACAATTAATTGATTGATTAATCAAAAATTTAATCAATCCATCCAATGATGCATTCATGTACTCAATGAATCATTGGATCCTTTCATTGATTCGTTTGTTGGAAATTGTCTCAAAAATCTCCATCAAACAACCATATGAATAGAAAACAAATTCAAGGACAAAAAGTGTCACCCGTCTTAAATGTGAAATTTGCTTCAGAAAAGCTAGGGAAGACAGGATAGTTACTTAAATCTTCCTTGGAAGTACACATCATCTTTGAACAATTAATAGTGCCATAGATCTAAAGAGGTGTACCATTCTTTGCCTTGATCTTAAACAATGCAAATTGAATAAACATAAGCCTGAAGCCCTGGCCAAACGCTCTCAACTTTTTACTATACAATGCTCAACATTATAGTGAAACGTCAAGAGCGTTTGGCCACCTTGTATAATGAAGTTGAGCATGTATTGCTTTGTCAAATGAAGTTGATGAAAGTCATAATTTCGCGTTTTGCATAATGTTGTTGAGAGCATTTGGTCACCCTCTATACATAGTTAAGTATGCGTACGCACAGTTCCACCCGTTTACCAGGAAAAATTTGATCAGCCGCAATCTCAAACTGAGCTCAAAATAGGCCCAGTCTCAAACTGAGGCAAAGTGAAAACAATGGCTTAGTGAAATGTTGAGTGAAAAGTAGAGTACATTTGGCAGGGGTTTTGAAGATATCAGTGATTTACATAAAAACTTCAACAAATACCTGAAAGGAAAAATGTGTCATGCGCATCTCTTGCCGGATGCTGCTGTGGTTGAAAAAGTGCATCAAAGTTCCAGAAGGAGCTTTCCACAAAATTGTTTGTTGGCATCTCTGTAAATCTAGAATGCAATTTTTTGAAAAGCCAGATAAGCATAAAAAGTATATCAAATGATAAGCATACACCTTAATTCATTCATGTGATACTGAAATTGGTTGATGAGAGGTAACTGACACATGGTTGGATCAAACACATTCAAGCACTGCAAATATACACTGTCGTGAATCAACCAATTCATTTGTTGGTTTCCATAAGTTCCCCAGGAAAGGTATAGTCCAATCTGGGGGCAGGGAAGGCCCCCATTCCAAGGGATTAGGACTTGCTTAAAGCACAAGCAGTTATGGTTGGATGCCACTTCTAATACCAATTAGGATACTAATGAGATTGGAGCCCTGTAACAGCTAGTTACGAGTCACTGACACTACTCCTAATACAACAGACATTCTGTATGCTATGATAAAGTTGAATCAAATCAACTATTTCTTGCCTAGTTTTAAGTGACAGGTCTTTTCAGTTGAGGTTATCATTCATAGCTTAATAGTACAGACTTCTTCCTCTACAGGCATGCCCTAAAAAGTAGGTTGCAGGTATGGACTATCAAGCATGAAGTCCACTTTGCACGACACCTCGGTTGGACTATGATGGTGGGATTCCCTTCCTGTCATCAAGCTCTCTTAGTCACCTTTATGACAAGCAAGGACAGGTTGGCCCTATCCTACCTGGCAACCATACAGATAACAAATTGTTGATCAGATTCATTCTGATAACTTGTCATGTTGTCGCTTCACCAGCACCACTGCCTGGTTAGGGGCAGATAAATAGCGCCATTGATTGCACTGCTTCCATTCCTGTCACTCGTGTTGAAGCTATCATTTTCATCATTGGGGTAAACCAGCATGGTAAAGAAACAAAGCTAGATTGAATAAATACAGTCGTGGTTGGTGGCTTATATCATAATGCGTGATTAATGTAAATCTTTCTGGTGATTAATATTACTACATCAAGGTTGGCTATTAATATTTCTATCTTGTAGACCACTCACCCCATTTCAAGAAAGATTTGCCTGAATTCTGCTCTTACTTTCATCAGTGGATGCAAATTCCCAGAACTGGGCATTATTCCCATTGCATCAAAGTTATATTCTTTGAACTTTTTTGTTTTCCAGGAACCACTGTAAAAAGAATGATTGAGCGTAATCAGAGCACTTTTTAACATAAATCAATATGGCTGGTCAGAAACGCCTAAGGTTAGTATCACTCAAACAATGAAGGAGTCATTCCCTTTTCCTTTGCACTAGATTGGGACGTCTCCTTAGGCAAAGCATCACAATAGTCATCAACTTACATAAAATTAATCACAAAGGTCAGACTAAGTGAGTTATGCTAATCATAGGCTGAGTTTATGTGGTACCTGGAACCTTGAGATTTTTACACACAATGATGTTGGTTCCATATGTGTCTATTGGAAGTCACATAATTTCCAATAAAGAACTTATTCACAACTCACCTTGCAATCATTTCAGGAGTCAAATCTGTTTCTAGCTTTGTTGTGGTCAAACTAAATTCTTCCCCTTTTGTAATCAAATAGCTTTTTGTTATTCTGAAAAATTGAGGTCATAACAAGAACATAAGCTCTTCATACAGAATTAGCAATTGCTAGAAGTTCTTAAGTGCTTCTTCACAAGAGCTTAAGCCTATATGATAAAACTGTGTCCCAAAACTTTCCAAGAAATATGACAGATATTCAACTTTTTGCAGTATAAAGATAGACAGCAAAAATCTCAAAATATCTTCATTTCTTGGTGTCACAATTAGAATCCTTTAAAGTTTCAATATGCAGTCAGATGAATGTTAAGAAAAACTTTTTGTATCCATATTCTCGTACAAGTCAGTCTGAAAATCCACAAAGTTGCACTTTGATAAAGGAATGAATTGTTGAGATCCTGGGTAAATTGTTTTGAAGCAAACAATGCTAAGGAAGAGGCATCTGGAAAATATTTGATACCAATAATTGCAAAGTATTGATGGAGGAAATGAATTTTCACATACTCTTTAGCTACAAGCTTTCTCTTCTTCAATTCGTTCAATTGCTTTTCTGGTACCTTGTCAACATTCCCATTTAATACAAATTTCAAATGCTCTTTAACATGATCGTGAATGCTTTCCACCTACAGGAGATATGAAGCAACTAGTTTTCTATCAAAGTGACATCAGCACGGCTTTCAACTAATAATCACAATAATGAGAAAAGCAGAAATCAAATTGAGAGCAATTGGTTTCAAACCCAGCATGCAAGTTCTTCAAAAGGTTGATTTTATTTAATACAGTTAATTAATCATTTAATATATTCTTCAATTATTTAATATATTTAATATCAGTTAAAAGACAGGGAGTCATCAACCTATTAGATAGCAAAAACATAGTCTCTGTGAAGATCACACTTTCCTCTAATGCTGGAAAATTCCTTTAACGTGTCATTCCAATATTGCAACTTCATAATACTTTGCTCCAGTTTAAAAAAGCCGTCATAAATGAAACAGAAAGTAAACATATTAGACAAATCTGAGAATTGCTACCAATGCAAGAAAGCTTTTACAATCCTTTAATCGGTCAATTTGCATTTTACTTAAAAGTTACAAATATATTCCTGATAATACCTTTTTGAATATCCTGGGTCCTCCTTCAGATTGCTTGTCAATTCTTATCCAACCCTCTGACATTCCTTTACTGAAACCTATTTTTGAATTATCTCCTAGAGAAAGCTTCTGTAACAAAAATATTTCATCATATGAACCATAGGAATCAATAAAGTGTACATGCTTAAAAGGATGAAATGGAAAAGCTGCGCATCACAGAAACAAAAAAAACCACTCATAAAAAACTCAAGTAAGCTTTACATTGTATCAAGATTTGATTGCGTGTAGCAGAACTTTGATTTAGTCAAGGAAAGCGTTTTGGGAGCTAGCAGTGAAGCATTCAAAGCAGTAATTGTCACAGGTCAATTTGATGACCAAAATAACCTTTTTTATGATTCTACCTACATGTCAAAGGTAGACATTTGGACACTGAGAAGCTTTTTGCTTATCAAACAGTGCCCAGGTCCTTTCTCTTGATGTCAACTCTTGATTCCTATGTTTGGAATTACAGAGAGCTGGTGACTCTCCTCATTTCAAGTGAAAGTTAAGCTGAGGGGATTCAAACCACTGACCATTGGATCAATGCGCAAGAGTCTTTCCACTGAGCTATCCTGACACCTGTATAATTAACTGAAAAAAACTTTAATTTGAGTTGACCACAAGTTTAAGCTCCAGTAAGTCAATCTTAAAGGCTGCTTTGGGTTTTTCACCCAGTCAAAAACCTGATCTAAAAATACAGGCTTATGGTGTAAAGTACGCATGTCCATAAAAAGTTGAATAATCGGTATTAGGTTATCTGATTACTATTTGAACAGCAATGAAGTGAAACGATTATTCGCTGCTGACTGAATAGTTCCAATTATTTGACTATTCAGATTGAATGATCAGACAACTTGTTGGAATGCTTCAATGAATAGCTTGACTCAGCGAATAATCCAAATGCACGTTAGTTGAAGCAGCGGATGTTCCGAATAATGCTAATAATAGAAAATATATCAAATTGACTTGTCTAGACAGTGACGGCAAAGCACTGAGCAATGAAATTTTTCTACCTATTTGGATATCAATTAGATAGCCAGCCGCTTGCATGAAAATCAATGACACTTATTGAATGATGAGAATTTGGAGCATTTTTAGCCCTGCCATAACTGCTTCTAGCTTCATCAAATATTGGAATATTCAGTAAATTTACAAAATAATATTGGAATAGTTGGAATCCTCCATTGAGACAGCCCTATTGTAAATATATCTCATGAGTCAAAATGCTTGATTGCAGTTCCTACAGTTTGTGGCTTAAGCTTCACCTTAAGCTAAACTTTGCTCAAAGTGAGGAAAGTTGCTTTACAATTTGAATTCTAGCTGAGAAATCATGAGGTAGGACCATATCAAGAAGAAGGTACAAGACATCGCTAAATAAGCACAGCTGCTGCATCTTCAAAAACTTCCTTTAGATACATGGTGAACCTATAAGGATTTAGAAATATTCTCAATGCCATTTCAAATTTCAGGCAGCAAAAACTTCAGTCTATTAAGCAAACCTTCATTTCAGCCTGCAGAAGGCCTTCATCTGGAATAAGGCTATAGAATGTGGCCTCATAACTTCCGCTTTCAGCTAGAGATTTTCCCTCAGCTGTTAGCACTAAACTCTCTTGTTGCTTCTGCTTTACATTTATAACCTATCCAAAAAAGAGAGATAAAAGATATTCAGAAAAAATGAATATAACCCACTGCAAGCAACTGTTTGATGCAGGGGAGCGCTTCTCTACTTTTCACAACTTATCGTCAACTTAGATGATAAGAGCTTAGAAATGATGACCTGAGTCCTATGATGCTTTTAGCTAAATTCTTGTTGCACTATTTTGGATTATCTAGGATGTTATGCACAGTTTCCTTTTGCTTTTGTATTTGAGTGGTATGGGTGCACAGACATTTTAGTCAGCATACGTTTCAGTCTTCACGCTTTGAATTCCTACATACAATTGATTGTCACCAAACTAGGACAAACAATTAACTAGTGCGACAGGACTCTTGTTGATAGCAGTAGATCACATGTACTGAAAAGGCTTATCCTGTATAAATATGTATTATTATTATCATTATTATTATTATAACTAAACCATAATAGAAAGATTAATAGCATTAGACCATGAATACAGAACAGTGCTAACAAAGATGATAAAAAAGCGTGTATAGATTTAGAAACGTTTCTATGCCAAATGCATTTTTACTGATTAAGGTCCAGTTAAAGAAGCTGGATGCCTGCAACATCACGTGTTTCCGGGCGATCACCCCCCCCCCCCATCCAATTACTGATCCAGACCTGCCATGCTTAACTCTGGTGAT
This sequence comes from Pseudorhiza aurosa, assembly GCA_964026355.1. NCBI lineage: Eukaryota > Metazoa > Cnidaria > Scyphozoa > Rhizostomeae > Lychnorhizidae > Pseudorhiza > Pseudorhiza aurosa. Next base: position 5,951,601 of record OZ032123.1, read on the forward strand.
CGGACAAGATCCGGCTTAGGCGAATTTGAATAAAACATAGAAATACAGAAAATTGCATGGAGGGAATGTCTTGAGAAATTCTCTCGGAAGTTGGACTTATCAAAAAGGAATAACCCTTTTGAAAGGATATCCAATTAAAAAGGTTATGCTATGGGAGTAATTTTACGTACAAGTACAGAAGAAAGCCGCCTTAATTTGATACTTACATTGCCAAAAGCTTGCAAACTTTTGACGGCACCGACTAGAGACTGGTGATCTCTGTTGCATTCTACAGCTAAAGTAAGGGTATCGACTGATCCATCTTTATCCACCCTTTCCAACAAGAGCTGATTTAATGTTTCGGCAGCCATTTTGCTGTCCATGCGATGGAAACGAGACCAAACTCGATGTTGCATCAGCTTTCAGCAACCACAACAGCCCTGGATAATCTACCATCGTGCATCTCATTGAGCGGAATTTTCAAAATGGCTATCTGGAAACAGCTGGTGGGAAACACTAGAAAGGAGGTCACAGTTCCAAAGAGAAACGTGTATGGTATCAATGATGAAATAAATTTTTTTGCAGGTTATCTCTAAGAGCATTTGATCGCTATTTGATGAAATAGAAGGGTTACAGAAAGAGTAATGGCAAGTTTACTGTAGATAGATTGAACAACACAGACGGATAAAGTCACTCTCACTCATAATTATGATAATGAAAATAATAATATTGAATATTTAACAGATCCAAATGCAGATGGCTTTTCACTGTTAAAGTGTTACCGGCTCATTGAATGTGCAGATCTATAGTGTATGCATGAAAGCAAGCCAGAAACTAGGTGCATTAGTGAGAGTCAATTTCCTCATTCTGATGACTACTTATATTCTACCATGCTACGTTTATAATTCAAATTTGAATGCTTAATTTTTAATTTCATTACGGAGGGTGGCCCTTCAGCCGGAGCTGACTTTCAAGGGGCCTTCCGCAATTGAGCCAGTGTACATGGATTGGAAAAATGAGCCTTTGTTTCTGTAAACAGTATGAAAACGTATATTGGAAAGAGCAAAGGAGTGGAATCGGAGAAAAATTATTTACGGTAAAGCAAATCTCTGCGAAGAACCTCTTACGAAAACCAACATGCACGCCAAAAACAGAATTTGATGGAAATTCATCGCTATCTTTATCTATACAAAATGAAGATTGATGTTGCACCAAAGTCACTACAATGCATGTTCGGAAACTCATACCTTAAGCTACCAAATCGCAAGACAGTACAATGGGAAATCTCGGCATCATAAGATAGGTTCGTTAAGCAAAAGATTCCGAAATGAATTTGAAATTTATTGACTGATGGGCGTCCTAGAAAAACTCAGGCTGTGGTGAAAGTAATTCTGAAGGTTCACAGGATTAAAAGTTCTTTCATATTCAAATTTGCCTAACTATAGAGAAATGCAGGCCTTGCTTGTTCTCCTTAGACTTCAGTTTGAAGCCATGGTGAATTTAATGGCCGTTAGCTACCCCCAAAAAGGACGGAATGCAGAATATAAGAAAAATTCACTTTTCAGCTCATTGATAAACTCGATAGGTCAAAGGAAAAGGGCATTCGACGCGATTTAAAGATGAGACTAGGTGTTAACTTGGAATGAAAACACCGCGAGAGCGCACTTAGCTCAGAACCCCTTTCCCGCATTCTATCAAAACTCATAATCGTGTCCAGATTACGAGAGGCATACTGAGAGTCAAGGTCCTTCGCTGATCTGCGTAAAATGTTGTCGGATTTCAGATTGGTTATGTATACTTCTGGATTGTTTTTACATCATAATGCCGCGGTTAATCTCTGCCGAAAAGATTTGGCAAATATTTTGCACGACAGTGTTTCAAGGAAGAACCTCCCAGAGGGCAAAACAACTGCGAGTAGGTAGAACTGGGGGCTCGCTGTTTGAATGAAGTCACATTTACTGCACTCTTGAACGTGGCTCAGTTGATCAGAGTCGATAATCTTCGGAACCGATGCGTTTTCGTAGCATCGTTTAAGGGTGAAGTTTCTGTTTCCTCTTTCAAGAGACCAAAAACGGATAATACACAACAACTGACTGAAGACTTCTCGCCTCTGTTGACTCTAACAACATAAGACGCAATAGCTGGACAAAGAGGAATTAGGTAGGGTTATTGACGGAGGATTAGAAGTCGGACAACAATCGCATGCTGACAGAAGCTGTGAGGAGGAATTCATTGCCGTATGATAGTAGTCAGCACCACCAGTGTCACACTCTGACAGCAGCAGCAATACGTCGAAACATGGCGAGCCAAAGATTGCTGAGCATTTTGCTAATTGCATTGCCTCTTTGTCTTGGTAAGTAGAGAAAATACTGATTCAACCCTTCGATTTGTTAGCAAAGAATGCTGACTATGACGGTGTCTATATCTATCTGCTCCTAATTTTTGCCGTGTATGTAGGCGTACTTCGAGCCATGCAATGGCACAGCATGCAGGGAATCACCTTTAGATTTAAAATGAATAAGCCCGTCTGCTATGTGCCTTTAACAATTTAGCGAAATCTGCTACTCGACTCGATGTTCTGCGGTGTCTCAGTTTCCCCTCCCACCGATCCCTTTTCCAAGCCCTTAGCTGCTATATTCTGCAAAGTAGGGTAGCTACTACCATACCCGCTCAGTCCCTTGAAAATTGGTCATTGAAAGTTCAATTTTGATAAAGGCGGTTCTCGATCTCCATTCCTTCTGGTTCACCCCTTGGGGGAGCGTTTAATGATTGCCCGCTCTCAATCTTCGCTTGTAGTTTTTGGTTGCCTCTTAGTCGCTGCTCGTTTGAGATCGAGTAAAACCACTGCTTGTATCTAACTAATTCATTAGATGCTTGTTTTGAAAATGGCACTGTGCCTGCTTTTAGTCTTGGTGTTTCAGACTGAATTCATTCTACACACAAGCCTGTAAATCGTGCTTTTAAGACATAGCTAGAGCCATGACTAGCCATAATGATACGGTTGCGAATTCTTGGTTCATTTGCTGCCCAATGTATGTGCAGAATATCAACAAGAACGAAGATCTGATTGAGAATCACCTGTAGAATTTTCACTAACAGAATGGCTCAACAAAGTCGATTTTCATAGTGCTTAATAAAACGGAAGATTTCGCCAAGGTTTCCCTTGAAGGACAACCATTTCCCCTCCCCAACAGAGCTACTACTTCCTGGGTGTCTACCATCAGCATGCGACCTTTGGGCCACATACTGTACAGTAAAGCATCCTATGTTGAACGACAACATGCATCGCTTCCGAGCGGGCAGCTGGAGAGGCTGGTCGTGTTAGAAACCATTGCCATTTGTCATTATTGATAGGGTCTTGCGCAAAGCCCCCTCGTTTCACTACTTCATCTGTGGTAGTAGCGTAAATATCCCTATTGACAGTCGTGTGGCCGGACATTCGTATTTCCTGCCTACCCTTGACCACCATCCACGTATCCGTTTTCGTTGGTTTATAGAAGACAAAGTTTTATGTGATTAGCTTCTCATCAGTTTTGACCAGCGAAGATTTTCCACTTGACGGATTATGAAGCCTTAGCTTAAGTCGATAAACCTGCAATACGCACGCGATGATCAGGTTTTCGTGGAAATAGCAATTAGGATATGCCCATTAGTGCTTTTTCAATTAAAAAATGGTTTATTAGAGCATTTCTAATGAGGAAAAGGAGATTGGCGTATAAGCACTGGACGGTTCTTTTACGTTTTGAAGTTATAATCTTTGCGCCTGTCAAAAACCAGTGGCTGCACACGTTAATCTCATGAGAAACTTGGAAAATATTTTCCACCGAAAATCTCTCAGTTTTTTTCACGAGAAATGAGTACTGAGCAGATCGGCGCAAAAGTTCATTGAATTTTTTATTTGACAAGGAGATGACATGATCCGTCATGTATATGTCAGCTGCAATACAACAGCAGTGTTGTCCTGCAATGCGCAGCATTTTATAGTGACACGGGAAAAATTCCATTTGCAAGTTGCAAGTTCGCAAGTTGCAAGCTGCAAGACTTTTTATTTGAATTTCTATTTTGGCTTTTTTTACAGCATATGAAACATTCCAAAATTTGAACGGCTTCTTACTCATTTTAGTCCGTGCGAAAATTTTTTTAGTTTTCATCAGCCAGAGGACTGAGGTCCCTATCGACGATTTCCTACAGGCAGAAATTCGTTTTCAAGATGCTAGAAACAGGCCCGTAGCCAGCGTGAATTTACAAGGGGGCGCAGTCAATAAATAATCCTTGGCTTTGAGCCCCAATTTTCTAAGAAACTCATCAAATGTTATATCTTCCATGAGGATTTTGTTTTCGTATGAAAGATTCAGGAGGTCACATTCTCTTGTTGACCTCATTGACTCATTGAACAGAGTTGACAAAACGAAAAGCTCTGCCACTGGCTATAACTTGGAATACATAATCCATTTCTCCAGGGGGGGGGGGCACAGATTCCAATTTCATAAGTCCATTGAGGGCTTGATCCCCCAGGCCTCTCCCCCCTTTGCTAGGGGCCAGGCTAGAAAATATATTTTTCTTCCATCTGCCATGCCTCCTCGCCATTCACTGACTGCCTCAGTGCAGAACACTGAATTCTGCTAATTCACTCATTGTGACTTGCCTCAGTGTGTTCTTGGGGCCATTTTCAATCAACCAGAGATTTAAAAAGAAGACTTCCAGTAGGATTTTGGTGTTAAAGATTTTCAAATACATTCTGTTACTGATGAAGACTTCGAAATGGTCTGTAACCGTGCCATCTTGAAATCCTAAAGAAGCTGTAATGATAGTAAAACACGAATATCTGAATAAGCATGTCAACTACTTAAAGCAAAAGTAAAATAAAGATAAAAGAGGAAGTAAAAGATGAAATAAGAAGTAACCTTTGGAAAGCCAGGACATTCCAGAAGTGGAGTGCGATCTTAGCAGAAGGTCGCGACCGGTTGGTAATCACATTTGAACGTTAGATATGCACTGCAAGATGCTAGGGTCCAACGTCTTTGGTGGTTACTGCACTTAATTGGGCACAAGGAATAAGCAATTTCATTCACTGTTGCAGGCCGGAAGTAAAGGCTCTTCGAGGTCTGCAACTGTGATTTTAATTACTGAAATAGCTGGAAGCAAACGCCGATCGTCGAGAATAAATCGTTTCCATTTAAGGAATGGTAGACCCTTGACATGCGATAGTCAATCAAGCAAGGGACATAATGCATAGCCAAGATGCATGGTGTTCAAATTCTCATGAATAACAATATTTATCAGGACCCATTAATGCCGTATTTTCATTTCAATTTGATTTAATTAAGGAGGGTAGCCTTTCAGCTGGAGCTGATTTACAAGGGGCCATTTATGATATGTGAGCCATTTACTGAAGATAAGGAGTTTGACATCTTTCTGCAAAGATTGTCAGATAGAGCAAATTTGTAGCTTGAGGTTGCTATACCCAGTGAGGTCACAGCATTTTAGCCGCTTAACAAGGCAGTAATTCAACACATTGTTCGTGCGCCTGTTTCTTCGTCTATATCAAGCCAAAAGACATGATTTTACCGATGGTCTGATTCAAATTGTAAGTCCCTTTAGCAGTGGGAAATAGCTATATTTTTGTCTGATCCCCTATGAACGAGACCAGCAATGTGTTACATGCAGTATCTAATTTATATCTTAGTTGATAACGATCGACATATTTCGATTTTTCGGTTCTGAAAAGGATAGAAACGAGAAACGATGCTTGAGATGCGTCATTCACGTCATCCATTTATCGTCATTTTAGGTTCAGGACCATCTGTGAACATAAAGATTGGCGGAAAGCTGCCCAAAGGCGGTTCCGTCGAGGCTGACTGTACAGCGAAAGGTCAGAAAGGCATGGCAATCAAATGGTATGTAGTGAAGCCGACCAAAACGAAAGACGAAGTCATCGAGCTATCAGATGGACTGACAGAGAACATGCACATCGTACAAAGAACCGTCACGGCAGTGAATTCGACTTACATTATTGAAAGCGTAAAACTGACTATCACGTATGACCTGATGAACGTCCTCACGTATTTCAAATGCAAGTCAAAAGGAACCCAGGATCTTGTCTGCCAAGGCTCCTACAAGTGTATAGCTGATTTCGTGCCTCCAAAAAAGGGCGTTTACATGGAAAATGTCGCAGTTGTCAACATCGACGGAGTCATACGTAAGTTCCCTTGACAGATTAACTGTCATCCCAAGCAATATACCTTAAAGAATGCCTTCATCAGTCTTTTTGCATGTCCAACGTCGCATCGTGTTCTTCCAAAACTTCGCAATTGTTCGTCCTTTGGGTGACGTATTCATCAGAGCTACAAGGAAGCAGACATCTGGTGCGTTAGGGTACTTTAGAAACGTCCCATTATCTTAATCAACATTCTGGATACTTCTCTTTTGTAGATGAAAAGAGCTTTGCGTGCTCTCAATACCGCATAATCCTGCATATGAAAGCATGATTATGTATCAATGATTTGTACATCTGCAATTCAACTTGCTTTATCAACGCCTTCCAGAGAACATCACTTTTCGCAATCAGCTTTTCCTCTATATGCCCCTATCGTATTTTTTCTAATTCTTGTAGGAATGCCTCCACGTGCTATAATTTCGAGGATCACGACCGAGTCGACCAGTGGTAGAGTTTTCTGGGTGCAGCCTAAAGGAGGAGAGGTTCCAGTACTGCGTTACGAAGTCATGTATAAACTCAAGTCAGTATTCCGCTTCGTTTTCACGCGTGGTCCGGTTGTAGGAAGTAGCTCCAGAACCGCTGTTATAACCAATCTAAAGCCTTATACTGAATACAACATTTACGTGGTTTCCGTACTGCCAAAGCAGCTAGAAGTGTCTGTAGGCGAAGGAAAAAATATGATAGACAGCCCACTTTACAGACTGCAGACTGATGTCGATGGTAAGAAAGCATACGTTTCTCTACTGTTTGGCCCCACGTATGTCGCCTCTATCTATCGCCCCCTTTGGAGCAAGTAATGGCCGTGTCTGGTTTTCTATATCCGAAGGATATAGGGAATCCTGGGTAGCCTCGGAAGGCAAAGATGCCTCCCAGATTCTCTCCCGAATTATCTCCCTCCTGCCGCAGCGTTCACCGTCATTCCTTTTCGGGGACTTTTCCGCATGCTGATAGCATGGTGCAATGTTAGAAGCTGCATATCGTTGTAGTCTTACCGAGACCCTAATTTCTCAGAGATCAGGATTCAAATCAGTGATCGCAAGCTGATTCAATAATATTTAGAAAGGCGTGTTCCTGAATAATATTTGTTTACTTAGTTCTTAGCATGTTAGGCAGTTAAGTTGGTTGTTTTCATGATTCATAGCTATCTAGCCTGGTAAACAGCACTATGAGTGTTGGAAAATTTAAGTGTGTGGAAAATTAGCTTACAATTGCAATGATAAGTACATGATTGTAAACAAGCGGTCCACGCGATCGACTTTATATAATATCATAAAGTGCTACCTCGAAATGAGGTACGGGATAAACTCAACATCAAGGCTATATAATGGTACTTGGTATCAAGATTTGGGCATCGTAGTAAAGAACCTCCCCTTTTCCCTCCCGTCTCCCCGGCTACTGTATTCAAGCAATCATTTCGTGTGAGAGCATCAATACTGCAGAGTTTGAATGCAGTTCCTAGTGCGAGGGCTGTATCGACTCGCTTGGCCAAGATCTCCCCTTACAATTACCAAAGGTATAAATAAGAGGACTCACTATCAGGGTGGAAAATCTTCTAGCTCATTTTCTATTTCCGATTATTTCCAAACTTGATTTGTTTCTTTTTTCGTAAAGGGCCTAAGATTGCACCAAAAAACATGAATGCAGAGGGTGTTGGATCAACCTTCATCTACTTGGTTTGGCAGGTAAACACTCAGCATATAACTATGAGACAGATTGGAATTTAGTACAAGTGACTCCCTTGGCTACAGCGTTTTCTATAAAAAAGCTCCATAGTTCTTCAACTCTGTAATTTGTAGCTTTTCTTTCGAAATGACTCAAAGGGATTTTCGATCAAAAAGTTTGAAGACGCCATAAAGCGTGATCTTTGACCTTGTTGTAACCAGTGGGCGATGCCGTGCCAAGGGGCAAAGGTTAGTCATCTCGAGAGTCAAATTCTCTAAAGAGACCGAACCTCCTTCATACAGGCATCTTTTTATCAAGGGTTGATTGGAAAAATCTCGAAACCTCAGATATTCATAGTCATTTATAGAATCCTTAAAGTCAAAGATGCTGGAAGCGAATTTAAGCGCCAAGCGACAGGCTCTTTTTGAAGGGTATTTTGAGTCGCGGTACAAAAAACCGTTTATCATGAATAAATATAATATATGAATCATAAATATAAGCATAGATAATAAATATAAAGATGGATAATAAATATAGTTATAGATAATGATTTTGAATATGGATAGTAAGTATGAACAAAGATAATGATACAGCTTTTTGTGGGTCTCAAAGTAATTTGATTCTGGGCAAAGATCTTGTGACATTGAGCAGGGAGATCTTGCTGACCTCTGCCTTCCTTAGAGAATAGCAAAAGGAAGCTTTTCCTTCCTGCACTTTTCAGTGAGGTGTATTTCTGTTACTGAACAGTGTCATGGTGCAGTGGTTATGCGTGCGGACTCATAATGCAAGGGTTGTGAGTTCGAATCTGCCACATGTTAGAATTAAAATGCCATTGCTGAGGAAGGCAACGGGAAACCACTTTGTGAAACGTGCACTTCCATTCAGAGCTTCATCCCTGCTTTCCGATAAGCTCGATATCGAGTATGCTGCTTCGTATTGCTGTTGTTGACACTTCCTCATATTTCATTCTCCTAAATATTTCCTATAACTGCTAGGATGTTTTTAAAATTTGTAAGTCATGTACGTTATGCCAGCAAACATCCTTTCTCTCTTCCAGCTACCACCACTGGCATCATGGAACGGACCTCTGGATGGCTTCTTCATCACTTACAAACGAATTAAACATGGCGATAATGAAGTGACTGGAGAGAAGACCCTCAGTAGTAAAGTACTGGGCCACATAACCAAGTTCAATGCAACCCAACTGAAACCTTGGAGCACGTATTTGATTACAGCTTGTGGCTTCAACAGCAAAAGATCAGGGAGCCCGATAATGTATGGAAAAGCTGGCAATCTAACAGTGAACACACACTTAGCTAGTATGCATACTTATTTTGTGCTCCTCTTTCTCTGGAAATTACTGTCATTGCTTTAATATATTTGCTACCAATGATAAATAAGATAAATAAAAGAAAGACGAATCTTTCTACTGGATTCAACTTAGATTAGCTATTGTCATTGTGTGTTCAATGCTCGTGCCCTCAGAGTTACTTCTGAGTACTTATTTACCGACCTCGGAAGGATGGATAGCTGAATTGACTGTTGGCTTGTGGTTAGTGGCTCCGACGACGGGATTCGAACCCACGCGAGTAGATTTCGCAAGATTCAAAGCACTGCACCTTGACCACTCGGCTACATGAATTCCTGTCCTACAAAATGAAAGAGCTTTGCTTTAATGGTTCACAGGACCCTTAAGATAACACCACCATCATTATGCTATTCTGTATAAATTTTTATATCATTATTATTATTGTTATAAACTAGGTCGAACTTGAGATTACAGCTGCAGGCAGTAATATAATGTAACCAAACATGCCTAAATCAGGTCTCAACTCAATTTTTAACAATTGAAAGAATGCAAAGCATTCTATTGATTTATAATTATAAAAATGATAATGCTTTCCTTTATACAGGACTGCCCTTTCAGCAACACTGCTGTTATCAATAAGGGTTCTGCAAGATACAGAACAATTATTCTATCGTTAGATCATCTTTAGCGGAGAAATTAGACTTTGAATTATAGGACAAGATTATTGAAGCATCACATATGCCTTGTGCTAAGAATTCGGGTTGCTAAAATGCTTTCAACTGCTAAAGGAAAAGACCTAATACAGTTGCTTAAGTCTCCTTCCGAACTTCTTTTTTAGAGCCTGCGACGCCACCTTTGAACCTTGACCTGGTCAAGGTGTCCGCAAACTCCGCAACAATGAAGTGGGAGGTATGCTCTCTTTCTTCTTCTTTCTTCATTCTTTTTTCCTTCTTTCTTTCTCTTTCTTCATTCTTTCTTCTTTCTTCTTCTTTCTTCATTCTTTTTTCCTTCTTTCTTCCTCTTTCTTCATTCTTTCTACTTTCTTCCTTCATTCTTCCTTCTTTCTTCTCTCTTCGGTAAGAATTTTCTCTCCCTTAACAATTTTGACTTGTTAAACCTAAATTGAGAATTGCATTCATTCGAAACGCGACTTTGAAGCTAAGTCCATATACTTTTTCAGATAACAGCTTTATTCTTTTGGTGGAATTTCTGTAATGAACTTACAAAGCATCCTCTGGCAGGCAATGTTCAAAACAATGACATAAGTCTATGTATTTCGTAATATGTCGTCTGAATGTTTTGATTAGCATATCAGCCGTAGTCAGCAGAATGGAGTCAAAATCGAATAAAGTAGGAAACGAATCTGATATGTAACACTGAAATAGAAGGAAGTTAAGTTGAGTCCCATACTCAAACGAGCGTTAGGGAACACCTCGTTGGAGAGGTATCATCATTAGTCGTGGTATTGGGAGGTTGGTATTGTTTCCTCTCCTTACCTCACTTTTAAGATTTTCCCCATGTACCCATTTATTGCTGGATGGATGGACAGATCGAAGGTAAAGAGAAAAGTGCACGAACGTGCTTCGAACCTGGGACCGTCAGCAAGGTGGTTGTGCGTGCTTGAACCTTCACACCAGCTGTCCCTCGTAAAAAGAGAATAATTGCATCCATATGTTTCACAAAAGCACAAGATGCTTTACGATTTATTTTCACAAGTCTAATGACGTCACCTTGAATTGTTCCCAAAATTGTTTCCTTATGTGGACAAGTCCATGTGATTCACGATTCTTTCTATTTGAACCAAGGCAATGGGAAAATAAGTTGGAACTCTCATTTCAGTTCCTTCCAGTCCGTGAGTCTTGAGCCTAACTTGTCACCCATGCTTCCAGCAACACGGGTAGGTTGAATTTCCGGCACACACCAAGCTGACGTTCTTACGCTAAGCCTCTTGTCTCATTTTTCAATGATGTTTGGTTGAACAGGAACCTTTGCTCCCCAATGCGAATGGCCCCATTGATGGCTACATTGTAACATACAAGCGAACTGAAGTCGGCTACATCAGTGTGGATGAGATGAGTAAGGCAATTCGCATTTCTCCTGATCAAAGTGACAACTACACGCTAGATGGCTTGTTGCCTTGGAGTACATACAGTGTCGGTGTGATTGCGTACAATATGTTTCAAGGAAAGCAACTTGAAAGTGATGCTAGCCACGCCCTTGTCATACAAACATGGGTCAGCAGTAAGTATTTGTATTGAATTTTCCTTTGATAATTTTCATGATCTCCCCTGTCGGTTGACTTGCTGTAAACAAGCAGCCATTTAGGTTTTCTCGGAACTTTAGTGTGTGTTCCACTGTCATTTTCTGTCATTTTTTTCATTCTTGCTTTTGTGTCATTCATTTGAGACTCTTTGATTGAAAATAAATATGGGCTTAATGAAGATTCTCTCAATGCAACTTTGAGTGAAGGTATCAAGCTCTTTGGCGAGTAGCTTGGAAATGAATGTCATATCAGGTCAGAAAAGGTCAGATCAGAGCAGTTTAGGTCAAGTCAGGTCAGATTATGTCAGGTCAAATCAGGAATATCTTTATGGATGTAACTGATAAGGCCTACGCGACATTATGTGAAAAACGGAAATTGCGGACCAAGCCATTACGTCGTATTTGCAATTGACAGTGCTCCTAAGTTCCTTTTAGTGACAAATGTTTCTGCAACTTAATGCATGTATCCCCATCCAAATCGCTCTCTTCTAAATTTACATCAGACCGTTGCTCATTACTTTCCATCTTACTCCGTCTCATGCAGTGTCTTCCATATCTTTTAGTCTCATGTCCAAGTCAGCCTGTATATTTTTTAACCAAGTTGTCTCTTAATCAACTCAATCCAGACGTCGTACAATGAACTAATTCATTTACAGGACCAGAGAGGCCACCAAGAGCGATAATCATAGAGAAAACAGAAGCACGCTCAGTTCTTCTCAGTTGGCAAGTAAGGGAAATCATTTTCTACTGCCTGTTTTAGAATTTGTTATGACTGTAATGACTTCAGTGCAAACGTGCAGTAAGAGATATGCAAGAAACGACCGAGAAAGAGCCGCACACTCAATTTTTGAGGTGAATGCATCCTTCACCATGTGATGATCAATCCTTCTCTTTGTATCTATCAGCCTCTACCCTTTGCTTTCGTTAATTCACATACTAATTTTTGTGTTTAAGGTAATGCCATCTTGCTATTTATAATGTCTCAAGCGGATTAATCTCTAAAGTTCAATGCAAATCTATCATTTGTTTGTTGAAAATAACTTATTTACTTATGTTCTTTAATAACAATGGTGTTTACTAACAGTTTGCAACACAATGTATGTTATGTGTTCTGCTAAGTTTACTTAAAGCTGTAAAGTTTTAAAATAGTAGCAACTAAAATAAGTACTTACTGCAATGTTTTCAAAAGTGTCAGATGAATTCTTTATCTAAAGGTTCTTCAAGTTTGTTGTTGAAGGTCGAAATAAATTGCCTCTATCAAATTTAAATTTTGTCATTGCGGTATTACTTCAGCCATGTTTTGTATCGTAGCCTCCGACAATTAAGGAGAACGCGAATGGTCCCATCGACGGATATATTGTGATATACGAAAGGATAAAACTCGGAGAAGGAAAGTTGGACAAAATTGAAAGCCTGGAAAAGGTTGTGGAAAGAGGTGGCAATGGAAATTTCAACTTATCTGGTCTGCTTCCATGGAGCACATATCGCATTCGCATTACGGCATTCAATGTTTTTGATTGGAAGAAATTAAAGAGTCAATTTACTGATGCGTTTACAGTATCCACTAACGTTGCGGGTAAGCTTTTTACATGTTTTCAGCCTTTTTCGATTTCTTTACTGGAGCCCCTAAATTGGTTGATAATTGAATGAAAGAAGGAAAGACTGGGCGAGAGCTCAAATGGATGTAACGGTGTGGTCTAGTGGTTAGGATCTGGCGCTTCTACCGCCGTGGCCGGGGTTCGATTTCCCAAACGGGATTTATCATCATCATCATCATCATCATAATAGGACCCTTAGTGATGGCAGTAGCATCTTTACTGAAAAGGCTATCCTGTATGAATATGAAGATTATCATTATATTATTAATTAATAGATAAATGCATATATGATTGAGTAAGTGAATAGATGAATGAATGAGTGAAGAAAGAAAATTTGACGAGTGAGGTAATGAGTGAATCAATCAATAAAAATAGCCCAATCAAGGCTTGAGCTACCAAATTTTTGAACGAATGAAGAATGAGTTAGCATGTGAATTTATAGATGTAATGAATGAATGAATCAATCAATCAATCAATTGTTAACTAGTGATGGTGAAGGCAATTTGATGCATAAGCCATGAATTGTCTATAATTCTTTCTATTTCTTTAGAGCCTGAAATATCCTCCTTTGAATTCAGAGCTTTTCGAACATCCTCAACTCACGCCTCACTCAGTTGGAAGGTACTGTGTAATCATCGCTTTCTCTTATCTTTTCACCGTGATTCCTCGATGTTTCTTACAAGCAAGTTTCAGGATATTTCAGTGGTAAGGCTCTTGCGCATTGATCCTATGGTCAGTGGTTCGAGTCCACCCTTAGCTAAACTTTCACTTGGAGTGAGGAGAGTCGCCAGCTCTCTGTAATTCCAGCCTTAGGAATCACACGAGGTGTGATCACATCGTGAGGAAGGACCTGGACGCTGCTCGATAAGCAGAAAAGCTTCTCAGTGTCCAAATGTCTACCTTGAACCTTGAACATCTAGGTAGAATCATATGCATAAAAAAAGTAAACAGGACATTTTTCTAGAGCTTGCCTATACAAGTGTTTTGCTTAAAGCGTTGGCAGCGTGTAAGCTTTCTTCATAATGTGAAGTTTTCTATCAGCGATGCTGTGCACAATTTCAATCTAATTTACTGCATTTCTGGCTCTTTCCAACAGCGTCCGTTGCCAAAAGATGCCAATGGCCCGATTTCTGGTTATGTCGTAAGTTATGAAAGAGTCAACTCTGGTGATGAGCCTCTGGAACAGAATGGAACTGTGTCGCAACGTGTAGTCTCTGGCCAGCACCATGTGTACCGTTTAGATCAACTCAGGCCATGGAGTACATACCGAGTCAATATTGAATCGTTTAATTTGCTGAATGGAGAGCGGTTATACAGCAAGTTGAACGAGCAACTTAAGATTGATACCGAAGTTGACAGTGAGAGATGCTTTTTAAATGCTTTTAAATAAACACTCTATGTGGAATTTCTTCTGGTTAATTTAGATATCTTATATGGCATGAGGATTACTGCTGTCTGTTACCGTAATTGTAACTTTTGCTCTGTCTTCGCTTAAACAGATCCCTCTTGTTTATAGCATATTTTTTTGTTCTGATGAGTTTAAGCCCTGCATAAACAACTATGGCGCATTTGAGCGCAGAGAGAGAGAAGAGACCTTAGTTCCAAGCGTCAAGTGTCTTATTGAACGGTCATCAGCGTAGCATATCTAGAGCATTTATACTGCAAGTCTTAGTATGGGTCATCACCGGACAAACAGAATAGAACCTGAACAAATCTAGCTTGAATCAATGACATTGACATCCCTTGTCATGCAATTTATGACAATGTCGCCTTTACCAGCTAAATTGCTTCGTTTCTGAACCCTTCAAATCACTGATGACAAGCTATCTAATGACGGCAATATGTTTCCCTTTCTCATTGGTGGTTCACAGCGCCTTTTGTGTTTTCCAAGTGCTACCATCCGAGAACGGGCGGCTTCACTCTGAAGTCACATTCTGATATTCACTTTGATACCATCAAATGAAATTGTGTTTGTTTTCAGGCCCGAGCAAATCTCCAGAAATCTCTCCAGCAGTGGTAACTGGCGACCGCTTCATTGAAGTGAAATGGAAGGTAAGAAATGCACACAGCTTATTTTCTACAACGACACTTGCAATTATCCTAATATACATTTCCAATATTAAGCCCGAATGCTGAGAATTTTATGTACCTGGTGCTTTTTTTCCTAAGAAGCTACATGTCATGTATCTCTGAAAGTTGCAGCGACTCTAGATATTAATGTGTTTCTCAAAAGATGTCTCAAGTATTTTTCTCAAAATTTAGCTCTTACATTTTGCCCGATATTCCTAAGAGACTTAAGATTTGATGCGTTTTGCAGGATCTAGTTCATTCAGAATGTTCCTTGATGTAAATGGACTCATAGCTATCATGAAATGTCTTTCACCTTCTTACTCCTTGATTTCTTGGTCCTTTTATCCTTTGACTTTTTGACCTGTGAGTCTTCTGTTCTGCAAGCCTAGAGTGGTCAAGCCTTTGTAGTTAAGTAAAAAAACTGCATACTAAGAAAGGCATCATTAAAGAATGACATATTGGCTTTCATCTGACATCGGAGTTGAGAGAACAAGAAAAAGGAGCTTAAATTGAGCGAAAATGTCCAAATGGCAAACAGTGACCATGAATTTGAAATCACCAATGAATGTATCTATTTGTAGCCATTGAATAGAGATGATCAAAATGGTCCTTTGGATGGATACGAAGTTTTTTATCAAAGAACGTCGATTGGATTGGAACCAGTCACAGGCTCGAAGCCAAGAAAAGAGGGCATCCCTGGTAGTATAACAGTTTATAAACTGACCAACCTTGCGTCATGGAGTTCCTACAAGATATGGGTGCTTGCATATAACTTGAAAAACAATGAGAAACTTGAAAGTCCAATTGGGAAGATTTTGATAGCAAGGACGAAAACAGGCCGTGAGTGTTTGAAATTATTTCTCGATAAATCCTATGTATAAAAAAGGATTTCTAGGCAATACATATGCTATCTTTCAAATCTAAGATCAATAAACTTAATCTAATCTCTCTCAACTTATAGCCCTTCATTTTCTTCCTTCTTCCTTTGTTGGGGCTTTGTATAGGCCACCATGTCATTTCCTTAACATAATTCACGACAAAAAAAGAATAAATGGAAAGGATGAAAGGGAGACGGAATTTTTATTCTACGTTTTAACCCCTGAAGATGTGTCGACCCTTTTTCATATTCATGAAATATTACATCGAAAACTTACATTGCTAATCAACAATGCGCCTACACTACAATACACTACAATACTACTGCATCAATGCCACCCCGAGGAGCAAACGACCATGAATACCCCGGGGCCGTTTAGGCACAAAATGCGTAAAATACAGTCGGAAGCGTTGACTTTTCTGGACAATGAGCCTAGATTGAAGTATATCACTGATGATCAGAAATACGTTGGTTGCTTGAGAGATCAAAGATTTAGCTTCTGCCTCTAATAGAAAACTACAAATATTTCTCCGGTATTGAATTCTTCTGGCAAGTTTTCAATTTCATTACTTTTATACATCACTTCCCAACTTTGGTCACGCAAACATCTATCTACTTTTCTGAGTCTCTCGGCCACTCAGTTATTTTCCCCTTCGTTGTCTCAACCTGTTTAAGTTTCAAAGAGTTTGAAAATGGTTTCATGCCAAAGACTGAGCCACATTGCGTAAACTTCGAATTATACAGAAACTTGCCTCAAGCTATGCATTCATGTTCTGATGCAAAAAGGAAAATTCCATTATTCAAACGATTTTTGTTCACACAATAAGGATATTCCCTGATTTCATGTGATATATGAATGTTTAATGTCGTTTTGTGATAAAACTAATATTCAGCCAAGGACTGCTACGCAATGATACATAGGGAGTTAATTTCTAAATGAATATGTTTTGATCATAACGCTCAACCACGTGCCAGGGTTGGCCTACAGGGAGATGTGCCCAAATTCAAGTGGATTTCCAAGAGACATTCAAAGAAATAGTATATGCATGTCAGTAAGTTTCATCTGTTTATGAATATTGTTTACAAGTAGACCCTTAATAGGACAGCGTAATCTCTGCGAAGAAAGCAAGCCGGAACACCTATCATAGAAGAGCTTAACTTTGCACACTTTCGTCTACACAGGGCCATCCGCATCTCCATCTAAAGTTGAGATTCCTTCCTGGTCAGCCAAGTCAATAACAATATCATGGGCAACACCCAAGGGGGAAGAGCTAAATGGAAAGCTGACTGGATTTTTTGTTAGAGTGAATACAACTGTTAATGCTAACGGAAGTAGAACAAGAGCAAGGAGAGAGATCATTCAAGTATCAAGGCTATACAATGTCAGCGAAAATTCAACGTCTTTTACGCTTGAAGATTTGAAACCTGCTACAAGGTACTCACTAGAAGTGGCAGCAACAACGAGCGTCGGGGCAGGGCCCTTCTCAAAACCTGTGTACCAGACTACAGGAGAAGACGGTAAGCTGCAATGTTTTCTTCTAATTGATAGCACGACAAATTGGGAACCTTTGATATAAAGTAATCATTAATGTATCAGAGGTACTTGAGAGATACCTGTAGAAGTGTAAGTAATAGTAATAGTAGAAGTAGTATGAGTAGAAGTAGTAGTAATAGTAATAGTAGAAGTAGTATGAGTAGAAGTAGTAGTAATAGTAATAGTAGAAGTAGTATGAGTAGAAGTAGTAGTAATAGTAATAGTAATAGTAATAGTACTGATAATAGTAATAGTAATAGTACAGATAATAGTAATAGTAATAGTAATAGTACTAATAATAGTAATAGTAGAGTAATAGTGGTATTATTAGTTGTAGTATCAGGAAGAATGATGGGTGATGGGTCAAGACCTTGCAATGATCCGAGGTCAAAGGGATAACAGGCAAAGAGTTGCTGACAAAAACGCCAGCTGAGAAGTCTGAGCAACAGCTAACTCAAATGCAATCAAAATGAATATCTATACGAGAAGTTGTCGACAGTTATCGACACAAGCTTTGGGGAATTTGAATTGAATATATCTTATAATATTGTATAGCTCAAATTCATTTGTTTCTACTGCAGCACCCTCTGAACCACTGGAGCCAAGAGTTCTATCTTCTGTCCGTCCGCTGCCTATAACAATAGCTTGGAATCCTCCTTCACAGCCTAATGGGAGAGTGACAGCTTACGTCATTGAATTGTTTCAAGTTGGACCTAACACAACAAAGACTCTCTACTCTTTTGGATCGAATCTATCATACAATGTCTCTAACATCAACTTAGCATACGAGTATTTATTTCGGGTATGGATTGTTTTTTTTATTTACTGTCTTTCTTGCCTTAACATTTACAGCAGTCATCAATGTTGTCATCACCCTAATCATCATCACCATCAGCATCATCATTAATATCATCATCATCATTATCAATATGATCATTACCTGCATCATGAGCATCTTCCTTGTAACCAGTCTCACCCTATATACCATCTTTATCATCATCATCATCACCATCATCATCATCATCACCATCATCATCATCATCATCATCACCATCATCATCATCACCATCATCATCATCATCATCATCATCATCATCACCATGATCACCATTATCATCATCATTGATGGTATCTTAATCATTTTTATCATGATCATCAATGAAAGAATGAAATATTTTGAAGTCATCAGCATTCTGATAAATCGAAGTTGGCATAATCAAATGTAAAGTTCACTGTTTGCAGGACTTTTTCTGCACCATTGTGCAACTGGGTCGTTTTTTTCAATCGGAAGCTTTTCCTGTGATGCTTATCCTTTTTAATCGGATGTTTGACACAGCAAAAGAAGTATTCTAACTGACTGTAGTAGGATTGCACTTTGTACGCTAATCACATGGTAATTATTATTGCACATCCGCACTGTAGATATTATAAAAGCTGGTGTAACTGTAATTTGAGCTAGTAGGATTTATATTGATAATGAACTGAAAGGGGGTGGTAGTTTTTTAATGGGAAAAAATCAATCTTACTCTTATACTGCAGGTTCAAGCAAAGACAGTGAGACCAGGCAAATGGTCAGAATGGGCAAAACTGTTTGGTAAACAAAACTATTTCACTTAATGATGCAAGTCACCCTCATCACAGATCATCTTTATCACAAATTATCTTCATCACAAATCATCTTCATCACAGACCATCCTCATCACATATTATCTTTATCAATAACATCATGCTAACATTATTTTTACTAGCAAACAACATCAATATTCCTTTCGCTACTTTCCATTTTCCTTGTCGTTGTGGCAAATAAGATCACTATTATCATCATCAATCATCACTGTCATCAAATATCATCATCTTCGTCATCATTATCAGCCATGATTATAATTGCTTACATACGTGATGATATAGATACCGACCAACTTTATTTCAAATACATAATGAAAAAACATTTTTTCCATTCTCCGGTGCATCAGAAGTCTTTGCTGCTCTTTACGTATTGCAGACAATAAATAATCGAAAACTTAACAAAGAAAATTACTTAATATTAAGTTATGTGTTTGCAATATTAGAAGATGTGAATGAAAATACAAAGTTTGATAAAAATTTGGCACTACAACTATCATTATATCTACTTCTATTGACATCCTTTAATTTCCAAGTAAATATGGACAATTCAGTGACATGTTATGCACTTGAATCTCTGTCCTTAAAAGTTCTATTTGTTTAGAGTTGTTAACGTTTGACGCCATCATCTTTTTTCAGAACCAGATCCCATCGCATCGCCGAGAACACTTGAAGAATCAAGAAAGTCGTATCTCGTTCCCGTTGTTGTTGCTGCTGTTTTGCTTGTCTGTTTTGTTGTCGCTTTCATGATGTACAGAAGGTGATCTTTTGCCTAATCATTTAAGGACAAACGCCGTTGTAGCTTGATTCATTAGTTGAATTGCATTCCGTGGTGCGTTCAATTATGACGTGTCGTGACTTACAAGCTGAAACTGGACAATTTTCTTCCAAAAAGACCGGCAAAGGATTTAGGCCTAAATACAATACATTCATATAGAAACCCCGGGGGATGCAGTCTGAACAAAACTTTGATGAGATGAATGAGAACGACAATCATTGTAGACAAAGTGTTAAGCAGTGTGAATATTTATCAATAAAATCCCTTAACAAAGATGCGAATGGCATCAAAGTATAGATGGCTAGAGACATATCCATGTTAAGCTAAAAGACATAAGCGTAATAAAAGCAAATGGAAATCGTATGAGATTCGATGTTAATAAAGACATTTTTCGTATTCTTGCCTGCATAGTTGTGCCAATTAAATTATGCGCCACAGAAACTGTTCTTGTTTGTGTAGGATGAAAGTGAACGAATACAATTTAGCGAAGTCTGAAGATGGAAAAAGATTGCCCAACATAGACGTAGAAATGAGCAGTGTTAAAGGCAACAGAGGAATTGAAGCGGAGAAAATGCTCAGTGATACTGATGACGTGGATGTTGAAGAGCCGATGCTAAATGAACAAAACTGCTCTGATGAAGATGAGCAAACGAACACAACTGAGAGCAAGAAGGCTCTATGCAGTAAGTTTCGTGTTGTAAGGCTTGTACAAGCATGTGATAAATAGACAGAAGGAAGATAGCTTCAAATGTACATGCGGGATACTGCACCACGATATGTCATGACATGATAGGACACGGTATGACACGAAAGGACATAGTACACGGCAAGGCATGACAAAATATGACACATTGTGGCATGAAATGTCTCTGTAGAGAATGACGCAACCGGACTGGAACAGGAAATGTGGTACAAAATGCGTTGCCATACTTCTGCATGAAAGTAGGTCATTTTGCCCGATTGAAAATGGTGCATTTTTCTGCAGGCTCACAGCCACCATCGTCGTTGCCGTGTGATCCAGCGCATCCCCCGATACCCGTTGAGAAATTCCAAGCCCATGTAGCAGAGCTGATGGCAGATAGGAGGGAGAAACTTAAGAATGAATACAAGGTAAATTTGCCCACGATTTCCATTTCAATCAACAGATTTCCAAGAGAGATAGTGTTCTAACTTCTCGAAAGATGCAAATAGAGAGAATAGGGTCAATCGTATCTTAAGGTATGCCATGGTTTCCCACGCGATCTTGAGAATTACCTTGCCTCGTTTCAGACGAGATTATCGCTATCATGAAGCAACACAAAATCCCGTCCATCGTATGGCTTTGCATTTGATACCCTGAAGGGGATGGATTCATGACGTGTTGCATTTGTATTTGGTTGAAGTGTTTTGGTGCAATAAACTGATTACTGCCCATGCCTTATCATCATAGATTATCACTACTATCAGTGTCAACTTGATCATCGCCTTGATTCACATGATTATCACCAGTATTGTAGACAGTTCTGTTATTGCAAGAATACTTGATTGCTTACACAACAACGTTAGAATGTTGGTAATGGTTTATTTTCTCGTTTATTGTCTCGACATAGGATTTCAAAGTTGGTCAAGTTTATACATGGGATATAGCCATGAAGCCAAACAACAAGTCAAAGAACAGATATGCCAATATTGTTGCATGTAAGTATTTGAAAATCATGTCATCAAAATTTGATTTTTTGATATTCAAAGACGAACGTTAAGTGGTACCGATAATACAGAGAATTTTCGTCAGAGTACATCGCAATAAGATGGCATATTTCTTATCAACGTCGTGAAGGTTGATGGCAACATGAGTTTGCTGAAGAAGGAACTGCTCAAATACAAAGTTCAGTTTGACATATAGTAATCATAGCATATTAAGTAAAGGTATGAGCCTGTCTTAATTGCAGGCAAAAGCTGAATTCAATTTTCTTTTTCAGCTTATATTGGAATTTAGTTTTATTCTAATGACTCAAAACAAATTTTGGCTTTTAACTTATTTTCACATTTTTTGACAAAATTTTTTAATCTATCCCATTTCAACATCACATTGTATAGATTTTTACTATGATTATCATTACGATCTCCAATTTTTGAATGATTCTGAGAAGTTTGATTGATTTCAAGTCCATCCTGATTACTGTTTACTCGTGTGTAAAAATTGAATGTAATTTGTTATAGACGATCATTCAAGAGTGATCTTGAAGCCAGTTCCGGGCGATCTCAATGGCTCCGATTATATAAATGCCTCCTACATTGATGTAAGTAGCTTGGCATTTTGCCTTCTTGCTTTCCCAAATCCTACAATTTGCCTTCTTTCAAATCTAATTCTCTGATAAACAAAATGGCAAAATCTTTGGTAAGTCAAGGCTGCATGAAATTAACAAACATGAAAAGTCAATTTCAAATTGTTGGACGGCATAGTTTTATCTTTCGACTAACGCTGAAAGAGAATTTGATGGGTTCTTGTTTCAATAAAGCTCTTGGAAGAAACGTAACTCTACATAGAGATTTTATGAGCTAAGCCTGTGCTCTTTTATCAATATCATCTTGTTTTCGTTGCATCTTGACTTTTCAAGAGATAAGAGAGATGCCAGAAAACAAACATGCTGAGTGTTTACCCTGGTGTAGCCTATTTCTCAGGCAAAGTTGGTGGAATAATGGATTAAAGAGCTTCTTGCATTTCACAGGTGGTTCCGCTTTTCTTGTGACATTGTTTCATAATCTCACGTTGCTTTGTAAACTTTACTAGAAGGCAAAGGAACCTAAAGCTGTATCTAGTGAACGCTGATTGCTCTATATTCCTTTTGTTGCGACAGGGATTTCACTACCCAGAAGAATACATTGCAACTCAAGGTATTCGATTAAGATCAATGACTCCACATGTGTTTTTAGAAAGCTGCAGATGAAATGAAGTCATTTAAACTAATGCATTGGAATATGATTTTTTCTTCTTCTTTCTGCTCCTTCCTTAAAGAGAGATTCGAAAGACAACGTCTTTTTTGAATGTACATAATAACACCGCTTGGCATATCATAGGATACTATGGATGGAGGAAAGAGCGCACGAATAACAAACCTTCTTCCTTTTGCTGTGTATGGATGAAATTTTGTTCCGAGCTTCCGAACTTTTTGTCGAAGAAAATTGGGAATGTTTGCAAGAAATCCAGATCCTTTAAAAAGCCATCTCTGTGATGCTCTGCAATAGGATGTGCTTAAAAAGTAAATTTTGTTAATTCTGCCAATGATGGCAGCAGACTTTTGTTGAGTGGTGATACGCAATCATCAAACCTGCTTTGTTATAAGCATTTCTGATGGATTCTCTTTTCCTAAGTGTCTTCTGGTGCTGTTGTGTAAGAGATTATTGCACTTTACCTAGGACCTACAGGCGAGACTATCGTCGATTTCTGGCGAATGATTTGGCAGGAGCGCTCAAGTACCATCGTATGTCTGACGAATCTTTTTGAACTCGGCAAGGTATGATAAGCACGTGATTTTATGAACAAATCAGGCAGCCTATGTTGTAACCGATAGTCGAAACTCAAAGAGAATACTTCTTGTTGTTACTGGTATTAAAACTACTACAGAATGCATCCATATAATGGAAAAAAACTAAATAGAGTGAATTGAATTCAATGAATTACGTAATCTATAAGTCACGGAGTATCTCCCTACAATACCCTGTTTTCAAATTTGGTAGGACAGACCTTTGAACTGGAATGACGTAGAACGAAGATAAAAGTTTTGGCTAGAGCTACAGACACTATTACAAGTGGGTTAAGGATTGTATAAATTTCAAGGCTGAGATTATGTTTAGAGATGTGGTTAAAGATAGCGCAAAGGTTATTGTTGAAGTAAAGTTAACGTTATGACTTGAGCTAGGAAAGTCAGATTAAAGACAACGACTAGAATTATGGCTGAGGTTAGGCTTCTTTTAGGCCGCAGTTACGGAAACTGCGAGATTTTAAGCTGAATTTCGTACAAGTTCAGCTACAGATTTTTCAGATTTTGACCCAGTAGAATTTGAATAGGCAGTAATGAAACTTTGAGTCATGATTTTGGCTCTGAAGCCTTCATTTTACTTTGCATCTTGAAAATATGGATGAATATGAAAGCAATCAAACATCGCTGAAACTATCAAAGCCTTTTTAGCAGGTCTATAACGTTTGTTATTGTTACTTTCATGAAAAATAACTTGCACTTAGTGTTGCATCGATAAGGGTCAACAAGATAGATGAATCGGCTTGTGCTTCTTTAATTCATATGTATAACATTGGGGGTCCCATATTGGGCGCCAAATATTGTGTTGATAAGGATCAACGAGATAGATGAATCGGCATGTGCTTCTTTATTTCATATGTATAACATTGGGGTCCCATATTGGGCGCCAAATATTGTGTTGATAAGGGTCAACGAGATAGATGAATCGGCATATGCTTCTTTATTTCATATGTATAACATTGGGGTCCCATATTGGGTGCCAAATATTGTGTCGATAAGGGTAAAAAAGATAGATGAATCTGCTTGTGCCTTTAATTCATGTGTCCAGCATTGGGGGCTCCCACGTTGGGCGCCAAGTATTGTGTCGATAAGGATAAAAAAGATAGAAGAACCTGCTTGTGCTGCTTTAATTTGTATGCACAATCGTTGAACTGAACTGTTGAAAACATGACGTAGCATCGAAAGTATTCACAACTTGCTCTTAGAATTCTTTGAAGTTAAACGTGGATAATATTTGCACATTCATGGACCGAACAAGAAATCTTTACGATACGGAAATGCAGTGTTGGAATAAGAGATTAACTTTTGTCAACCAGTTTATGATCGAAATTAAAGTAGATGAGTTTCCTTTGTAGGCAAAGTGCAGCCAGTATTGGCCATCAATAGGGGAAGAGAGGTATGGAGGGATAACTGTCACATTAGTATCTACCGAAAACACTGCGCATTACCTTATAAGAACAATGGATATCAGACATGTGAGTAACTCTCAAATTCGAGGTCAATCAATACTATATCATTAATAGCCTTGCACTCCTGGTAGTATGCTACTGCGCTAATGCCACCAGATCCTTTATAGGTGTCAGTTCTGAAGGTGTAGTATGTGCTATAGGCTACAAATAATTGGTTATGATCAACATTTCAAAATATTATTGCGTGTTTAGGTAATGTGTTTGCTTGCGGTATCGTGATGTTCAGTTCCTTTCGGGGTGCCGTTTTCCCCTTCGACTTGTCATGTGACATTCTTCAGTATACCTTCATTATGGGTCTTAATTCATGTTGTTTGCTAAATCAGTCCAGCTGGAGTTGGTTGAGTTAGCCGTAAATCGGTTTTTATGTTCAGCAGAGAACAAGCGACTGACACAGCTCGTGCACTTCCTTAGCTAAGGCCTAGGCGCCTAAATCATAGCTTCTCCGTGCTATCAAAAGAATCACAAAAAATTTGCAAAGTATGGTGCTTAATTTTCTTGTAATAACTTGCAAAAGTCTAATGACATCATCAGAGAATTACTCCTTGGGTTTGAAGCAGTATTGAAAGATCTTTGGGTGGAGCTTGACGTGCTCTTAAATAGATGATGTCATTCACAGTCGATACGGCAGATCAGATAACTGGCATTAGATTGTCTGCAGAGTGATTGAAAAAATGGCTAGGTCAAAAATGGTGAAAGGTTCAGGTACGGTTCTTTGCAGGTGAATGTCTCTTGATGTCCTATACCTATCCATCCGGGCGTGTGTAGGCATCGGTGGGGAAATATTTCAGGCCCTGTTGCTTGGAATATAGTGGCTTGCCTCTCTAGCATGTCAATCCAACGCTCGATTCAGTATGGAGCTCAACCCATTTCGTACTATTATGCCAGTGATTCTGTGAATTCCCATAAATGCACTTGCATACCTTGAGGGCGTGAAAGTCGCGTATCCTCCTTTAGCATATCAGAGTCTGTTACAGGACCAAAGTGACGAGGTGCGTCAAGTATGTCAGTTCCACCTGCTATCATGGCCTGATCATGGTACACCGGCTCAACCCACTGCACTCCTTGCCTTGCGCAGACGTGTTCGTCATTTCTACGATGGAAAAACGCCAATGATTTTGCACTGCAGGTACCATAACTACATGCATGCATTTGATAAAGGAGCTTGTCCACGACTCATTTTTTACTCTCATTCCTCCATCATTTCATTCACTTGCTTATGCATTTATCCATTGACACTTTTGTACAATGTTGTTATTCACTACTCCGTGCATTAGTTGTTATTTCGTTTATCATAATCTTTAGATGCTTATCTTCAATTAATTCTACAGTTTAAAGTTTTCACTATGATCAATTACTTGCTGTAAAATCTTTTGAAGCAAAGTCTTATGGGTATTACCTCAAAATAGACGTTTTGAAACAGTCCGACCTTGGCCTCCTCTCCACCATAGAGGGGACACAGAAATGCGAACTTCATCTAGAACGAATGCAGTTATTTACTAACTACGTACCTCTTTCTGATTCAACCTTTTATTAAACGAGTAACCTTATAAGAAGTGACACCTTTATCGAACGGCAACTTTGCTGGAATTTTATATTGAGAAGAAGCACCTCTAATCAGAGGCAAATATATCGTAATCGAATTTCCCCCCTCCTGGAAAGATGACCTCCTTATGCAAAATCAGCTTCCATGTAGCAGAAATTAAGCTTTGATCCAAAAGTTTCGTGAAATAGAGGTATCACGGTCGGTATTAACCACACTTTGGTATAAATTGACTCCATGCCATGACCTTTTTCTAGTGCTGGAGTTGGAAGAACTGGCTGCTTTATCCTCATTGATGAGATGTTGGAACGATCAGCAAGAGACAGAACAATTGATGTTTACAATTGTTTACAATACCTGCGAACTCGCAGAATCAACATGGTTCAAACAGAGGTAATGACTAGCTGCGCTGCCTAAATTCTCTCTTTTTCTACGGCTATGAGACGAATTTCTGACATGCGAAGACTGCCTTGCACTCTCACAACCTGTCATTCGGGAAAACTTAATAATCAAGTTGCTTTATTGTTGTACCCATAAACTGTTCCCTGTCGACTAGCTTGGCAAAAGCTTCAATTAAAACTAATCTTGCTTTTAGCAATCATACGCGTAGCATTCAACCAGGTGACATTTAATTTTTGAAAGGAAGTATCAACGCAATCCTTTATACTGCATGTTGTACTTTCCGCTGCTCTTTGATTTGCCGTTGGAGTTCTTGACAGAAATTCTGATGGAATTTTAGTTATCGTTTTGAATTCCTCCATTTCAACAGGAACAGTACCTTTTTGTCCACATGGCCTTGCTGGAAGCCTTGTTGTGTGGCAAAACAGAAATGCTTGCTAAAGACGTCCCCCTTATGCTCAAGAAATTCAAAAATGTTGGCAAGGAAGACGGCTTGACGCATTACCAGAGAGAATTCAAGGTAGGCTTGGATTGCTACTAGAAGACTCTGCAGTCCACCCTTAAATAGTATGATCCTCTCAAATCTTACTTTTCACAATGAAGAAGTAAGTAGAATGTTCTGAAGACCATCTGTTTTGAACCTTATTCTAAAACTTGAGGAAGTTAATTGCAAGATCTTCACTCCTTAATCTTTTCGCAAATCCAATACCTCCTCTTATCAATTGATTGATTGATTCATTTAATGATTGATTGATCGATTGGTTGATTAATCTACTCTATGATTAGTTTGTTGATCGATTGTCGTATTGAATGATTAATTTGTTTATTGATTAATGGTTTCGTTTATTAATTCATTGACTTATTAATTTATCTGTTGATTGATTAATTTTTTGATCGATTTATCTTTTGACTGATCAAATCTTTGATTTATTGATGTATTGGTTGATTTATGGATTCTCTCACTCATTGATTAATATTTTTTTCATATTTTTAGTTATTTTTTCATATATTTCCATTCATTTTATGGTTTTTCTTATTCATTTATTGGTTCTGATTTCATTTACTGATTTTGCTATCGTTCAGCCGTTCATTCTTTTTCCTTTTTCATGGATGCCCGTTGTTCCTTGACCTTCGATTAACATCGGACTGATCAATTGATCAATTGATTTATTGATCTTTCATTGATTAGTTGATTAAGCGAATGACTTATTTAATCTCCCATCGAGGTCATTAACGACTCTTTTCGTAGAAACTTCTTGAGACCTGCCCTGGTTTGAAATGGGAGGAATGTGGCACAGCTCTGCAACCAGAAAACATTAAGAAGAGCCGAAGCTTGGAGATCATCGCTAGTATGTGTGGCAGTCTCATCATTTCCAGTGTTATTCATTTTCGTACCTGCACAGCTATTTTCACATTTTTTTGCCTCTGCGTTCCAGAGCTCCATTCCTTCTGCCAGTTTGCTTGAGCTATTGTTTTGGCCTCTACGTACCTAACTGACCTACCAACATATTCTCATAGCATTGATGAGTCTGTCCCGCTCTTTCTTCATCGTTAATTATTTGTGTAAGTTCAAACAACCTTCATCATCTAGATAGATACACTATCATTAGTTAGAAAACAGTGAACATATAGTGCCGCTCTTCATTTCTGAGACCCAATTGTTCTCCGCACGTTGATTTGGATTATCGACAGCCAGCATAGTCCATTGAGGTGGACATTCAAACAGGCACAGTTTAGGCAAATGATCACGTTTTCCTAAAACATGTGTCTCCATCCGAAACAGAATCGCGTGGCATCGAAGCTTTGATCTTATCGGAAAGTGCCTACTATTTTGGCACGAGAGTTGTATTTTTGGCTAATAAAAAATGTATCGATTTGTCCAAGAAACATCGCAAGGGTTCTCCTCTGTTTCTGGTATCAAATTTATAGCAACCTCCTAGGGCAGCTATTAAGACTTTGTACTTATGTTCCCTTGGTTGTTTATCTCAAATTTCTGTTACGATTCTGAAACCATCGAATCATCTGCCTTTTCTTTCCCCCAAGTTTCAGAGATTTCTTTGAGGCAGCTGTTGCTCGTGACAAACTCCCTACGCACCGCATCTCTGTACCTACGTTGCTTTTATTATAGTTCTCAATACAGTAGAGGAACTTTTAATAACGGAAATTCCCTACTTATAATATCGGCATATTTTGCTTTTTAAGGAGATGATGATAGAGTCATCCTGAGCCCAGACCCACGTCATTCGTCTGCTGATTTCATTAACGCAGTTTGTGTGGATGTACGTACATAAACCATTATTTTTCTATGCAATTTTGATGCTTTTTATACTTGTTTCTCAGTCAGCGTCAAAGTATATAAAATTTCCGTCGAAGGAAGCTACAGAGTATTGGAGTCTCTATAACCGTCTGGGGGCAAGAACCAGTTTCGTAAATTAGTGGTCTAACGGGCTGTATGATTCAACATAAAACCTATTTGTTCATTTGCTATTTCATTCATTTACTCATTTTTCATTCGAAATTTCTTATCAAAATTTGTCTCAGCCTTACATCATTTTTAAATTCTCCTAGCATCGTCGCTATTGTGAGTTAATGAATAAAATCCCCAGACTTGCCAGACCAAAACATTCTTTTTCTTCTGTGGAGTTGGATGCGCAGCTGTAAGAATATCAGATATGGTTGAAAACCGAATGAGGGAGACCAAACTAATGAAAATGAGTCAACCGCTAGCAATCTGCTGCGTGCATTTTGATCTAGAATACAGAGTTGCCAGGATAGCTCAGTGGTAAAACTCTTACTCATTGATCTTGTGGTCAGTGATTCGAATCCACCCTTAGCTAAACTTTCACTCAGAGTGAGGATAGTGGCCAGATCTCTGTAATGCCAGGCGTGGGAATTGTGAGGTGTGGTCACATTGAGTAGAAGGAGCTGGATAAGCAAAAACCTTCTAACATTGCGTAAAGAAAGAAGGATACTTTAGCTTTGCTTCAACGATGTTTGGATATTGCAACTGTTTGAACAACTGGTCATAATCACTTATTATGAAAGCGAGATTTACCCCCACAGGGATATAAGGAGCGGAATGCGTTCATCCTGACAGAGGCTCCAATGGAATCAACTGTCCCGACACTGTGGAGAATGATATACGAGAAAGAATGCAAGACGATTGTTGTTCTGTATGGTTTGAAAGAAAGTACTGAGGTATGCTCGAAGAATGATCTGTTTTCTCCCAAGATTAGCTTCTTTGAGTCAAGCTTTTCCAAAATGCCTCAAACATAATGCAATTGCTATAGGCTGCTTTGCACAGTTGATGTAAAAGCAAAGAAGGGCACAGTAACAATCTTCAGATTCAAGTATGTGCCCGTCATCTAAGAACATTTTTCTCACTTAACGAATGCTTCAACTCGGACATTTCAACTGACAACAGATGTTGCTAATATGCATGCTGTAAGAGACAGTCTAGATAAGCGACCCACGAAAATGTTCATGACGCCATCAAAAAATATTTTCTGTTTTTTATTTTTTGGCATCAGAACTTAGAAGCTTCACTTAATCCCAGCCTCATTGATAAGTGCAAATTTTCCAAAAGTGGTTTCCCCTTCTCGCCTCGTAATTTTTCCGCCTTCTTGACTTTTATTTGTGCCAAAGTATATGATTTTTGACGTGACGATCAGACTGATTGTTTGTAATGTCCCTGCAACATTCACAATAAAAACAAATGTTCAAACCCAATCAATAATTTTAAATATTTTTCGTTTGCGAGCTTTTAATTGTGTAGCCAGTTGTTTGCAGCAACGTAACTATTAATTAATTAAGAAAGTCAGGACGGATACGGATACAGATGATCAATAAGAGTAAATTAAACGAATAGGAGTGGCCCAAAATATGTACATGCCGAAATACAAATGATTTTGTTCTCTTTTCATTTTCACTAAACTACCAAAGTTTTTTTGGCTGAGGTGAAGTGTGGAACCGTGCATTAGCTCTCAGAACTTATCCGAGGACAATAATCGAGTCCGGATTTTCAGGCGAACCCTCGACCGACCAACCCTCCGACTCATAATGAAAAAAAGAAAGCCGTACCAAAACATAGAATTCACATAACTGGATATTCATGCTCATTCGGTGCTTCATACTAAAGCTTTTCTCAAACTGAATTTGGAAACAATGCTTTCAATTTTGCAGACTTATCCTTGTTTCTGGCCAGCTGATGAAGGCGAGCATGCTATTGAGACATATGATAACTTCTCTGTTGAAATGATATCAGAGCAGATGGATGGAGACATATTCTCAAAGCGACTGAAGTTAACCCTGGCAGAGGTAAGTTTCTTCCAGAAGTAGCATTCATAACGAAAGTAAAATCTTGTCACTCGATGCTGGTAACAGCATTCTTCGCCAAATGTTCTGGATGAATGATGCTCTTTATCTTCTTTCTTGCTGAGCAGTTTATGACCAGGCTGCGGTTTCCAACCAATGTTTCATTATTAGTCAATAAAATTTTGCAGTTTTCAAAGAATTGTTCTCAATTCTGAAATTGTTGCGAAGGATGAAAAGCATTCTAACAAAGAGATTTAATGATGAAGTAAGTTAGTTCCAGGTCTCGCTGTGTGACAAGTTATTCGAATTGCCTTAACATTAGGAACCAGGAAAATCTAGAGAGGTACAGCTGCTTCAGTATGTTGCTTGGCCATATCACGACTTGCCCGATTCAAAACGAGATATACTCGCACTAATAAGCAGAGCAGAGGAATCGCAAAGGCGGCTTGGAAGCAGTCCCGTACTCGTTATATGCAGGTTAGATCTTTTCATCAGGAGTATTTTGATGCTACTCACATTAAACTATCATCGATACAAGCTAATTTCTTAGAAAAAGTTCCCTTAGGAACACGTTTATAATTAGTTTTCTTCTTATACGACTGCAGCTTTTTCTTGTAAAACTTACAGGGCCCTCGTTGATAACAGCACTTCATGTGTTGAAGAGGATGCCCTGGGTAAACATTGTCATTACTAGCACCAACTATCATTTCTCAGTACTATTATGTTTCTCTTTCAACAAGGTCCTATCTGGATCTCTATTTGCTCCTCTTCTGTGTGGAAGAAATGCATCCAAACTAAAGTTATCCATAGAAACTAAAACGTTTTTCTACACTTTTTTCTTCAAAGTCTTGAAAATATATGTTCTTGCCAATATTTATCATATTTTGGTTTTTTTTTTCGTTTAACTCATTCGATGTGATGCTTCTGACTCATCCGAGAAACCCTTGCATAGATACCCCAAGAGGATATTGTATGAGCAAAGCAGTCGTAACTATATCATGGCTTTGCAAACATCAATCGGCAATGCTTTCCTTTGATGTGAAGTCAGTTTCTTTTCAACTAGTATTGACAAAGCTTTGATTCTCTCTCGTCAGTGACGGTGCAAGTCGTTGCGGGACGTTTTGTTCCATTTACAACTGTATAGAAAGAGTGAAAGTGGAGCAGATCGTCGACGTATTTCAAGTTGTTCGGAGTGTCAAAATTGTTCGCCCACATTCTGTTGCAACTGTGGTGAGTGTAGATTGGCTTTTCCGTCGTTGCCGCCGATCATTGAATTGGTTGCTGCTGCTGTCAGCGCTTTAGTCGGCGCTGCCAATGTCCCGATAAATAGCAGGTTGTTTTGGCATTGCCAAATGGAAATAAATTTGATATAGTTTCATTTTTTTGCCGTACCATGCTTCGCGAAGCAATATAAAGTAAGGAAGTACAATTCAATAGAATGGAAATTGATGTAAGGGAACCTAAAAGGGAATAAGTTCAGTTCAGCACAATGTGATGTTATTTCTAAAAACTGCGTTGCATACTCGATTTCGAGCGTAGCAGAAACAAGAGACAGGGCTCTGAGTTTTTTCTAGGGAAGTGGAATTCATGAGGTGGTTTCCCGTTGCCTTCCTCACCAATGACGTTTCTCTAGTGACACTTGGAGGAATTGAACTGACAACCCCTGTGCTGTGAGTCCGCATGCTTAACCACTAAGCCACGGCACCAATGTTCTGGATTTCTATTTGTCTTGATTATGTCCAACGTAGCCTAAATTAATGCACTTTAATTCAATCCAATACGTTCTCTAATTTTCGTGTTTTTGTGTTTTGTAGGAGCAAATGGAATACATATATGAAATGGTGCTGGAGTACCTAAATTCCTTTGACAATTATACCAACTTTAACTGATTACTGATTGTAGATTGAGCTAAGTTCTAGAAAATTGATTTATATCAAGAATTATATTTGTTCGACAACGTGCAACAGTGTTCTTCGCGAAGGCAACCCAGTTGTAAAAGTGGCTGCATTGCAGAAGGAGTATTAGACTGCTTGCCGCCACCAAGGAAATCATCTGAAAGCGAGCAAATGTTGTCTTCTTGGTAATGCAATGTTTTGATTATATTCCCGTGATTTAAAAACAATCCCCTGAACTTTGCCGATGATGCTGGCTGCGAGAAGCTATACAATTCTTTATCAATGATTGAAAATGAGAAGTGTATAATGTACACAAGATGTCTTCCAATCCTTTGTCAGTGATAAACACATCATTTTTGAAAGATCATAGAACGTCAAGCTAGACAGTCTTTGGTTAAAACTGTACAGTCTATATTTATTGCTTCTATTACGATTTAAGGCAGCATTTATCAAATGGTGACAGGATTAATCACCATAATATCATAAGCATAAGTACCATTAATTTCAGTTATCACTGTCATCAGCATCATTATCATCATCATCATCATCATCATCATCAATTTCATCATAATCACCACTGTTATCATCATCATCACCATCATCATCATCGTCATCATCATTATCGTCATCATCGTCATCATCGTCATTATCATCATTGTCATTATCATCAATTTCATCATAATCACCACTGTTATCATAATCATCACCATCATCATCATCGTCATCATGGTCATTATCATCATGGTCATTATCATCATTATCATCATCATTATCATCATCATCATCATCATCATCATCATCATTATCATCATTATCATCATCATCAAATTCATTGCCATCACATTCATCGCCATCACATTTATCGCCATCATTTTTGGCACGTATTGGCTATTACGTTGCACTTAACCAATAGCTCTTGTCCTATTCGTTCTTAACATCTGAGCCAGTGTCATAAGAACATGTGGATGTTAAGATTAAAAGCATTTTTCATATATTTCCTTTGTAATTCAGCGTCAAGTTTTTCTTTTCACCAAAAATTGACTTTGACTTTTAGTATCCCAAAAAGGCATATTTTTTAAATCGAAAACGGCTTTTTTATTGATAGATGTTAAGACAGAAATCTAACTGGCGTGAACGCCTTCTGATTGCTTATTTCTCAAGAAGCCTTGGTGGGAAATGAGAACTGTATTCATAGTCAACATTCAACCCAAGTTCCAAATTAGCTAGAGTCTCGATCATTTTCATAAATCTTTCTGATCTCTTCCTTTTAGTCACTTAGTATAAAGCGTTTAGATAAAAGATCGTCACAGCATTTAATTGGGGTTAAAAAGTTTACATGTTGAAAACAGTTGCAAAAGAACCTATCTGGCAATTTTGGGTCTCTTGAAAAGAACTGGTAATCAGAAATACCATTGGCTTTACGAAGTCAATTCATTCATTGATTTACTGTTAAGATTGCACCAATGGGTGTGAATGTTGGTTTTTGGTTTGCCATCATTTCAAATTGATTTTGAAAATATTTAACAATTCGCATCGATTATGAATATAATTATGATATAGTAATACTACTGTATATATAACTTGGTATTTAAGCTTTTTCAACATAAACGTAACGCAAAATATCCTTGTAATTATTGAAATTTATTGCAATTTATTCATGTGAAATTATCTGCTATAGCTGATGCCTTTTTTCACGGTTTTGATCTTGTAGTAGCCACACCAAGAACTGAAAAATTCAGTGCAACTTGAGCTTGACTGTTTTGTTTGTTTGCTTGTCATCTTATTGTGTTTCGAAAACTAATACATAACTTCTAAATATGCAAGATAAGAGAAGCTAATCAATTTCGAAAATACTTACAAGAAAATGTAACTAATATAATACTAATTAAAATAATTGCACATAATGATGATGCACGCAACTTAATCGAAGTTGTGCAAAGTTAATGCAAATAATATGATGTTTAGAGCCCAATGTCAAACAGTTGCGATTCTATCAAAAAGTACAGACGAGCAATTTTCACTACCAATGTACGCACATGCATGCATGCATACCAGGGCTTATTTTAAAGTGCAGTGATAGTCAATTTGTGCATCAAAACAATTCAATGCTAAGTAACCATAATATGATTCACTATGCATCAGTTCCTGTTGCTCTGAAATCGAATGATTAGGCCATGATATTCTGGTAGTAGAACGGGCGTGGCCATTAAAAATTTAGAAAAACAATGCCCATATTATCAAAGGTTACCAAAGTATGTGCTGTGATAAACGATCTTTCAAATAAGCCCTCATACATACATACAAACGAAAATACATACATACACACATAGATACACAAATGCATACATACATAGCCATACATACAGACATACGTGGCCATACATACAGACATACATACTATACTGTACATCAAACGATGGTGTCATTTGTCGATGTAAATCTTTCGAAAGCACATCAAACAATGACATACTTTTCTCTATTCGAAAGTTGGGTTTTTGTAAAATTAGCAATGATCAAATATCAGGATAGTTCTTCAAACGAGGCTGGGATGTATCGATGTAAATCTCGTTTCCACTCACTATATGCACGTTTTGGTGTCGCATAGGCCCGCTTCAAAGTATACACTAAAATGGTGAAAATCACTGTTGATTTAATAGAGCAATGTGCTCAGTACACGAATGCAGTGAAAGAAAGAGAGATAGATCTACGAGGATACAAGATTTCAGTGATAGAGAATATGGGAGCCACTCTGGTAGGTAAAATTGGAATAGCACTGAAAGGAAGAAACTGCCGCTATTATTAGGCTTACTTGAACACTCACTTGAACATAGTACGGCTCTGTAATCGAAGCTAGATGCTCACTTTAAAACACTTAACGGTTATCTTTGATATTGAAATGATGGATTCCACTATGCAGAGCATTTACCAGTCAGAGCGATGTAATATGTAATATGATTGGGGGGATTTGGTGTACATACGCAAGACATTAAATTGGTTGCTTCTCATGTCAGAGTGCATATGATTGTGCATGTGTGATAATATATCCAATACTTCTTTCCTAGGATCAGTTTGACTGCATTGACTTTTCAGACAATGATATCAGGAAAGTGGAGGGGTTCCCTTATTTGCGAAGGCTTAAAACGC
Organism: Pseudorhiza aurosa; assembly: GCA_964026355.1. Lineage (NCBI taxonomy): Eukaryota > Metazoa > Cnidaria > Scyphozoa > Rhizostomeae > Lychnorhizidae > Pseudorhiza > Pseudorhiza aurosa. The sequence continues at coordinate 5,987,789 of OZ032123.1, forward strand.
TATTTTTCAATAACAACAGAGTTTCGTAAGTAGATTTTCGTTATTTTTAGACGTAATAAGTTAAAAACTGGTTTTCAGCATTTTAGTAAGAAAATTCCTAGAATTTAGATTAGCTGCTTTGCATAAAATTTTTTTATCGCAATATGTTTTGTGATTAAACATTAATCTACTGCCAAGCGAAATTTGTGAGGTCTTCGTCGAGAATTCATTCATTCATTTCCCCGCTACCAAAAATTGAAAGACATTTTTAATGCATTCAAAAAATGACCACCTTTAGAAACAGTATAAATTATATGTATGAATTGTAATTTTTTGAGTCACCTTGCACCTGTGGGCTCTGTGCTTCCTTGTATATGTCATGTGTACTTGTGTTTGCATTGCTTTATCCAATGATGCAATGTTGTAGCCATGACAATACTAGGTAAACAGAAGAAAATTTGCAGCCACTGAACCCTTTTGCTCGATGAAAAGTAATGATTTATGTGCATGTAATTCATTTTGTTCAATCCTCAACATTGCTGTGCTGTTGAGGTAGTGTAGCTGTTAAAATTTCCATAATCTTCTTTGTTGAAAATCACCTAACATTTGTCCATATATTCTTTTGAAGACAATAAAGCAGATCAGGTAAGTTTCAATGCAGCAATGCATCTGTGAGGTCATATGGTTGAGAAGCGTCACCCAGAAATATGTTGTTTCCTTAACCAAGATATGCCTTGTGGTTTCTATATCTTAGGCAGCCTTGGATAGGGTTGATGGAATGATATAAACTAATTAACTAAATATACTTTGAATCTAGATCAAATGTTTTTGAAGTTCTATGACAAATTTTCCTTTGTTTGTTATGGTTACTTCTGAGATAATAGGAAGCTGACATTATATACCATCATCAGAATAGATGGACAGAGTTATTAAAGTTGTTAGTAATGTTTGCTTAAGCAAATTTTCAAAGAATAATCTTCAGCAATTTTCAAAAAGTAATTTTATTGGTGTTAGCAGTAGTCTTTTTAATTTTTTTTGGGCTTTAAAACAGTGATTTTCAAATAAGAAGTTATTCGTGCTAAAGATTACAGCGTTTTGTTTGCAAAGTATCTAAATTATTGGTCTTAAAGGCCAAATGATTTGAGATAATGACTTGTCTATTGACTTAGTCTTATAAAGAGTTTCATTAACCTCTTTTTAACAAAGCTCTTTGATGTTTTTTATACTGTAAGTTAATTTATAATTCTATTAATAGAAGGTCCAATCAAGAGGTTAAGTTTCCATACAGCTTATATTTAGCAGCAATTTAAATGCAGTTTTACTTATTCTGCGATTTGATTTAAGTAGTGAAATATGGGTATAAATGTATGTAAATTTTATGGCTATTGAAAGTAGGTCTGAATTTCCACTTATAAGGAAAGGCACTTTAATGTATGGCTAAGTTGATAAATTTTTAGGTTTATGAGTCAATGAATCTGTCTCCCAAGTTTGAGAAATTGTATATTTTTATTTGATCAAAAAATACAAAATAGTTTGATACTTCTCTTTATTGTAGGAGGATACAAGAAAATCTAGAGGAATGCCTTCCAAATCTGGAAACACTTGTTCTTACCAACAATAATATTTCAGAACTGGTAAAATAAGATGTTACTCTTTTCTCTTCTTGCCCATTAAGACAGGTCAAATTTTATTAAAATTTCATGATGCTGGTGATGATGATGATGATGATGATGATTGTGATTGTCATGATTATGATGAGGATGATGATGAGGATGATTAGGATGATTAGGATGATTAGAATGATAATTTTAGTGATGGTAGTGATTATGATAATTATTATGATTATGGTGATTGCGATTTTTTTAGACATCGCCAATTGAATATGTCTTGTAGAAGCATATAATATGAACAAGCTCCATAGTATTACAGTGGAAACTCTGCAGCAGGTGTGAATCATAGTCAGCTGATATTCATATGGCAAGTTGAATTGTCAAACCAACTTCAAAAGAAATTGGTAATCACAATTTTTTCATAGATATGTTTCTTGTGATATTTTTTGATTTGTGATTCTCAAAGCTGTTCAATATTTTCAGGCAGATTTAGAGCCACTGACGACCATTAAAAAGCTACAGTACTTGAGGTGAGTGGCCATTGCTTTATTACAAATATCATGTTTTCAGAATGCGGTTTAGTCTTATCCTTTGTAAAGAAGGTTGCGTTTTGTTAAATACAGCTGAAGCAGAGGAAGGGAATTTAACTGCATACAAGTTTTCTAGGAACCTAAATATGATACTTGGGAACATGTAAGTCATGTGATAACAAAATGTGTAGATCATCTTTAGTGTGACACAAGATTAGAATTCGAAGAACCCAAAGTACACATGGATAGTTAGAGATGGCTGGAGGAAGCTAGTCAATGTAACCCAAGTTCACTCTAAATGAGTCTAGTCAAGACGTGTGCAGGTTTAGTTAGCATAAAATCTAGAGTAGGTCTACTTTGGAGAAAGTCTCAAGATTCATTGTGGTCGTTTCTTTAAGTCCTCTTATAATTTTTTTCAAAGTTCATTCTTTTATCAAATTCTTAAAATGTTACAAATACAAGTCTCGCTTAAAAGGTAACTAGTACTTGGCTGGCTTACAACGACTAACAACGATGAAATTAAAGAGAGAGGAAAGAGAAAAAGTTGTATTATTTAGTAAATATTTGTTAGTATGAAAGAAGTTCTGGGTTCGACCAAGGTTTTTTTTTCGAGCAAAAGATGTAATACGTGTTACGAATAATGATTGATGAGATTTTGTTTAAGATATAATTGAGATAGCTTTGTTCGATTCCAATGCGTTTATACATCTCCAGAAAAGAGTCAGACGACTGGCGGAGAATCCCTAAGCAGCTCATGGATAAGTTAACAAATTGGATTTGTCGATAGTCGCAGTTGATTATAATGATAATGATAATTGTAATAATTTCAATTATATTAGGATAGTAACCCATTCAGCTGTGGTGGTTTAAAAGGGCGGCCTTTCGATCCACCCAGCATTTGAAAATGCCTTGCAAAAGCAATGGTTAAAGTGCACCAATGAAAGGCACTGCATGCCATGGCCCACCATTGCATGTCTCTTAATTAGGTGCTCCCTGATGTTCCTATTTGAGTACCTTACTGCCAACATATAAAGTGCTGGTCATTGTAGCAGTCGGTCAAAACAAAAACTTTCCCGATCCAGAACAAGCGAAAATAGGATAGACTTTCTCACTCCGCGTCTTTTCCCAGCCTTACACCACTCCTGTCGATCAATGCACTAGACATTGATAATGTTCGATAAGTATGACACTTCTATCGGGTGCGCTTGACAGAAGAAGTTCACAGAAAACGAGTAATTACGTCAGTACTCGGTAGACAAGAAGCCGTCTGTAGTCAGTTCAAGATGTTTCCACTAGCGTTGCATTTTGCAGCTAGTGTTCGTATTTTCAGTCGTCACAAAGACCAGCTAATTTGCTTTACAGAATGTTCAGATGCTGAAAACTTTGTTTAAAACTTATCCTTGTAACGTCACCGTGCCGAATCATGATGCAACGGTCATCAGCTCGAATCCTCCATTTTCACAATAAAAAACCGTCAGTGAGGAGGGTAATGGGAGAAATCCGCCTCCCTAGAAAATCTTGGAGCCCTATCTCTGGCCATTTCTATGCTCGGAATGTAGGATGCTACGCAGAAAGGCCAACATTTGAAACAAGAATAAAGTAGAAGCATTGAAACAGGCTTCCTCTCGTGATTTTTTTCTAGTTTGATGAGGAATCCAATCGCCAACAAACAGTCATACAGAGCATATGTCATCCATAAATTACCTCAAGTACGTGTCCTGGATTTCGTCCGAATCAAGAAAAAGGTTAGTTGTGCCCTTGCCTCCAAAGCAATACATCCGGAATTTCCAGTAGAGCCAGCTCTGCGCCTTTCACTTGAGTATGTTTGTTGTGAACGGATATACGTGTACTGCATACAATCTGCAGCATTGTATGTTACTCCAGTGTTTAGCCATAGTTTTAAGACGATAATGATGGAACATCGGCGTCATCTTAAGGAATCGACCTGTTAACACTTAATGCAACTCATTAGGAGCTTAGCATTCCATTCGAAGGATGAATATGATTTCTGTGGCAACTCAATATTGCAGTATTCTCTATTCTTGCAAGACCAATGGGACCAAGACATCAAGAAAGGGAGATTTGTGCAGCCCGATAAACTAAGATATTCTACTACGTAACTGTTTTGCATCTATCAGGGGAAAAAATTGCAGACAAAATAGGTAATGATTTGCAGCTGGTTTATCTTGTTAATGTAGTAGAGATGTATTCATCAAGAAAATCGAATTGATTTGCCATTCAAGTAGTATCAACGAATTATTGTGATTCGATTCCATCTAGGAGCGAGAGGCAGCTGAGAAACTTTTCTCCAGCAGAAAAGGAGAGGAAATGAAGAAAGATATCGCATCAAAAAGACCTAAAACGTATGTACATTATCATCATTATCAAAGTAATATCAACGAAGAAATTTGCTGAATTTTTGTTGTCGAGTTGAAAAATTTGGCATACAAGTCTTTTAAATGCATACATCTATACTACTCCCGAATAAGAGAGATTTACAATCGTAATTGATTTGATATTAATATGACAGGTTGCCTATAAATTTTTTAGATAATTTTTCCTATTGATGTCAGAGCATGTATCAGTAATGTGTTCCAATTTTCATTTCTGTTTAGGTTTGAACCAAAGATGCCAGAAATTACCCCGAAAAATCCACAGCAAGAGAAAGACGTTGCTTCTATCAAGGTAAGTAAATGATAAATTATCTACACGAATAGCTTGCCGAAGTACTCCGAACAATCTCTACTATTGCTTTATCAATCCAATGACTTAGGGCCAAATTTTGCGATGGAGGGCCAATCCTTTTCAGACCTGTTCTTTCATGTCAGTTATCTTTAATTCCAGGAGGCCATTGCTAATGCGAAGAGCTTGGATGAGGTGCAGCGTCTTGAACAGATGCTGAAAAAAGGCCAAGTGCCGGGGAAAGATGGGAGCAAATCAAAGCAAAACGGAAGTGAGGATGCCGTCGAAGAGATGGACGAAGATTGATTGCATATTGATTTGCGGTTGAAGACAGAGAAAGATCAGATGAAGGAACGATTTATAAGACTTATTTGTAGTCTAAGAGTCTACGTAAAGAGGATGAGAGAAGATGCTGCTGTTCCCGTGTTGGGAAGTAGCTATGACGTCGTGTATCATACAAGAGCTCTGCCTCTGTATCATAGCATGCCTTGCAGAGTTTGGCATAGCAGCGCAGGATATTGTGGGGGTAGCTGCTTTAGATTAATGCAATGTAAAAGGGTGGAAAATTTTTCTTACTCTGATAGCGGAAACGTGCCAAGATTTTATAGCGTTCAGCGCATTGTTAAAGATGTAACCTCTTTGCCCGCCTTGCCGGTACAAGATCTGCTTTCACGTATAGCAATATGATGTCTATCTCACCCTCAACGTGTATTCAACTAACAAATCTATGATAATCACCATCATCATTATCGTCGTCATCGTCGTCATGATATGCGAAGGGGTTACGATCGGCTCATCCTGGCAGTATTAACAGTTTTTCTCCAGTTGCTCCAGTCCTCTTCACAGATCGATCATGATCTGCACCATGTTAACCCCAACGAGATTGTCGGACATCTCAAGGATGTCAGACAATATTTGTCTTTGCCTACCGCGTCGCCTCCTGCTTTTCGCCCTGCCAATTACGATGTCATTTCCTATTTGTTTGCAAACCTAGCACTCTACAAACGTAATTGCCAAAACAGGTGTCTTTTAAATCAACTGGGAAATCTTCTACGTCATAATTTGCCACAGGCAGACCTAAATTCGTACTTCGAAGCAAGTTTCAAAGCTATCAAAAACCTTGTTACAGTATTGCATGAAACCGCATTTTGGTTTATTGCTCTTTGTCGTTTATTTTTTTGCAACATTACGAATATCACATCGAAATTCCATGGGGTTTTCTATAATGCTATTTCTTGTTTTCTACTTCATCGCATTGCAGCCCAAGGGACGATTGAGTTATCCCTCCACGTAAAAAGGACGTCTTCTACAATTTGTTTTTTTCTAATATTAGATATATTAGTTTTTCTAATATTAGATATATTAGTATTTCTAATGTTATCATTTCACATTGCGGAGGTCTCACTGCTGTTAGTAATGCGTTTTTTCACGTCACGAATGTTTTTATTTAATTTTAGTTGCCAAAGCATTTGTTCATACACATGGAAGAAAAGTTATAATGCTTTCACATGATGATCACCCATCAGTGTCTTATTCAGCTCGCCAGCAATTCCCGTGCGAAGATTATTAAGGCTTTAAGCCATTTTCCTTGAGCACCATCCTTCCTTGTTGCTTTCCCGTTCAAGAATTTCCCCAGTTTCTCTACATTTTTCACCCTTAATCTTTATCGTTTTTCCCTCTCTTTCCAACGTGGTGGACCTGCGATCTCAATCTTTCAACATCCCCCTCGATGCTACGTTTCCATTTAGGCTCGTATGTGACCTACTTCAAATATAAATTTCCCTTAACCAACACACTTGCACCCCATGTAAGGTTATTTGTCTGTGTTATGTTGCTAGCTTCCATAGATTTTACTGCCCCATCAACTTTTCAATTTTTCAGTCTTAGGTCTTCTTGTCAACTTTTTAAATGTCATCCCTTCAGTGGTTCTTCCGGCCGCTATTATTTCTTTCCATCGGTCAACACCCTTTCTTTGCTCCTGGTTCAACTTGACATCGTTGTTTTCAGCTTCATTTCTAACCACATTCCATTACATCAGCATCCTCTATTTGTTCATTATTAGCATTACGTCAGCGTCCTCTACTTGACATTCCCGTTCGTGTTATACCTCCATTTCCTCATTCGCTATGTCAGTCTAAGCCATGGGTGTCGACAGGATTTCCCCGACAAAAAAGCGATAGATTATTGATTTACAGAAGCTTGCGTTTGGCAACCATTGGTCACAGACTTGACTTTTTTCCCCGTTGGAGGCTAGCCCTCCCCACTCTGCACATCATCTTCCATTTTCCTTTCAATCATTGCCATCTCAATATCTGATAGCCAGTCGTTCTTTGTAATGGCTGTATCCTGATCGCAAATATTCTTTTGTGTTGAGTGGAGCATGCCCCTTGCCCTCTATTCTCTAAACATTCTCTATTTGTATCCTCTCAGGGCCTCGCATCTATATCAAACAGCTCATTTCTGAGGATGGAATTCCATCATTACCTCGTTCACTTCCTTATTCTATTTCATTTTGGCAGGATTAAGATACCGATCTGGCCCCCGCTGCCCACTTAAGACACACCCGTCAGACGATATCTTCACTCAGAGTTCCAGCTGGATTAGCGTTGTCATTGGAAATACCATGATTTGACATCTAGCGCTCATTTCGTGGTTTTACGTTGCATTGGTCGAGCGTGCGGACTCGTAACACAGCGGATGTTAGTTCGAGTCCTAAGTGTGTCCTAATAAAAACCTCATTGGCGAGGAAGGCAAAGGGAAACAACCCCACAAATCCACTTTCCTAGAACGAGACTTAGAGCCCTGTCTCTGGTTTTGGCTACGCTAAAAATCGAGTATGTGACGCAATTTATAGAGATTTGTGAAATCGTAAGCTGCGTTGCCACGACGTAAGTAATTATCTTCTTCAAAGTTTATTTATTTACAATAGTAGCATAACTACTAACTCATACCAACTATTTGCAAAAAATATCTTTAACAATCTTTGGCTCTTTGCAAATCCGGCAATTGCACTCTTCGCCAAGCCAGGGCTTGATTGCTCTTTTGAAAGCTGCAAATTTTGGAAATGTTTTCATCTGGTCACCAATGAACTTAATGACGCAAGTTGAAAGTCTGCAAAATATCGCTACCTTCTGAATGATCTGTCTTCGACATACCGCCACGTTCAGTTTGTCAACTTCTCCATTGGTTCTCTTGGAATGTTTGGCCAGTCTTCCGATTTATATGTGTAGCAATATAACCATTGACAAAGCACATATTAACTACATATATACTGTAAAAATCGAGTCAATGAGTATAATCATTCGCGCAAGCAATTGAATCCATAACAAACCTTGGAATAACCCGGATCTTCGGTTGTTGTTCCGTCATTGACCTAGAGGGTCCGTAGGCGGAGAAGGGAGAGTTCGCCACAAATTCCGATCCTTCGCTGCATTTGTAACACATGCGCGACTTCGTCCGGTCCACTTCTTCAGGTAGTCATGCCAGGTCCACCTCGGCTGCCTCCTGCCGCGTGACCCCGGAGCAGTTCCATGAGTGATGGTGCTGGTCAGTGGGTCCTGTTCCGGGTGCCGGATTTTACATCATACTAAAATATTTCGTCCGTCCTTTGACTCCCTCTTAAGATCATATACCCATACACCTTTCACTAGTTTTTAGAAGCACCTGCAATCAGGCCAGTCGAATGCAAATTACCTACCATTAGGGAGATTTATGTGTGCATGTTTAATTGATAAATATCCAAATAAAATACTAAAAATTGCTATCAATATCATAAGCATTAGTTGACCCTCTACCGTACTAACAGTTTTTTCATCCTTTAGCTTTCTTACTAAAATAGGTTACCGTTATCCGGTTTTTCTTTTCATTATTTACTTATTCATTCATTTTTTACAATAGAAATACCTGTAATTAGACCAACCGAATACAAATTACCCATAAGAGATATTTGTATTTGCATGTTGTATTTACTGTCAAAATGAAACTTTCAATTTTTTATTATTGTTGTCACTATTATAGCCCTCCCAAACGGGCTTTCGAGTATATGAATCCATTTCAGTTCAACTGTACCTAACATTCTTTGAAAAATTACATTGAAACGAAAGTTTGCTTGGGAGGGGCTTGAAATAGCATTAGCAAGTTTCAAATTCCCGAGTCATCTGCAAATAAGAAATATCCGTGGCTGCTTCGGAAATGCTGCACGGACATGTCTGGATTAATTGCTTGTTTTGCTGACTTTCACAAGGGGGAGGTCTGGGGAATGCCAGAAGGCAGCTTGCCCTTCACAAGAGGTGTTATGTTTTATTGTATGCCAGTAACTGTCCTACTCTAACAATCACCAATCACTTCTGAATTTATCGAGTCAAAGGGAACTAAGGAATGCAGCTCCTTCTGAAACCTTCCGATTCGAGAGGGACAATACCCACTAGAACGTATCTTCTTACAAAACTTTTAATTCCCTGCCTCCAGTTTCAAGTGCATGACCTGGGGAGGCTTCTGAAGATTTGAAGAAGCCATGTAAAATGGTGGCCAACTCGCAAGGGCTGTAATAGGCTAATTGTAAAGCCGCTATCGTGTCCTCAAGCTGGGTTGATTTCACGTGAAACGGATGGGAGACAACGAGCTCCTCCGGCACTCCAATGAGCAGACCACGGTTGACAGAAGCATCAGCGCTGGCAGGTACCCAATGTGAAGCTCATTTGCTGGACGCGGTATTGACGTGGTTATCCTTGAAAACCGATAAATGAATTGTTTGAATATTCAGGAAGTTTATTTTTTCGTTCGGTACCTTGTTATAAGTTCCTGAGGTACTTGACTACAAAAAGCTAATGCTTGTCGGTTGCCAGTTTCTCTTCGCATAAATGTGCCCCTGCTTTCCGTTGATGGAAAGAGGTACTGAGTCTTCACCGACCCGAAGGAAATAGGAATATGGAGTCATTCAGCATTTTGCTTCAAAGACTGCTAATCGGAATAGTCCTTTGCTCTAAACTAAGTAAGTATGATTTACATATTTGCTTGAATACTTGGTACAAAACATTTTGTTGTACGTGCGTAAAGTTTGTCCATTGTTTGGTGGCCACTCGGGAGTTGCGTATTGTGTCAGACGGTTTTTGTTATTGGAACTTGTCGTTTCGTGTTTTCTCCGGTGTACGGAGAGTGGTGTTGGTGCCCACTTGGGAGTTGGGTCTTGTGTTAGACTGTGGAGATAACGAGTTTTGGGTGTGTGGGTGAGTTGTTTGTTTTTGTAAGTTAGAAGATATAAGCACTGTTATAAATCTTGGTTTTTATCAACAACTACAAGCTATCCCGGCGGGGAAATGAACCCCGGTCTCCCGCGTGCTTTACATAGTGTATATAGTGATGTTATACCAAAAAACTGCCTCCTGAGGTGTGATGTTGCTTCTTTCTGCGATAGTTTTAATTGTCCGATGATTTCTTTCAATAATACCATTTCCACTAGCTCTATAGGCCGCTCTAAAGTGTGAGTTCACTTTCCATCCATTTAATAAATCCGCTAAACGAGAAGAATGGAAAGTAGCACTGTTGTCCATTAGTATCTCATCAACAGGCCCCCTCTCCAGAAGAACCTCATTTAAAATATTGACAATTTCTTCAGCTGTTTCTCCTTTAAGTTTCCTCCAAATTGCAAGACGTGATGGTCCACAATCAATCATTGACAAATATGGTATTGGTCTATAATGAGTAACATCAATTGCCATTCTCGACCAATTTTTATAAATCCCAATTTCACCCTTGCTATGCGTCACAGGAGCAGGATCTATTGTCTGACATCTTTCACAGCGTTTGACTATGAGATGGATTCTTAAACTATTTGTATTTTCATATTGATGTTGTTGTAAATAAGAGTTGTATTTGATTTTTAGATCAGGGAGGCGTGTTGTACGTGCGTAAAGTTTGTCCATTGTTTGGTGGCCACTCGGGAGTTGCGTATTGTGTCAGACGGTTTTTGTTATTGGAACTTGTCGTTTCGTGTTTTCTCCGGTGTACGGAGAGTGGATGTTGGTGCCCACTTCGGAGTTGGGTCTTGTGTTAGACAGTGGAGATAACGAGTTTTGGGTGTGTGGGTGAGTTGTTTGTTTTCGTAAGTTAGAAGGTATAAGCACTGTTATAAATCTTGGTTTTTATCAACAACTACACATTTAATTACTCAGGAAACTGGCTAGGCCATAGTATTAATCGATTGACCATTTAATGCACAGGAAGCCAAACATCAGGGGAAAAAGTCGCGCACGATACATTGCTTTTTAGATGAAGGTCTGTAACTTGTAAAGACAATCCCCTCTGTCCGAATCTTCTTTCAAGTAGGTAGTCAGTACTTGGTAGATAGATCATGTACTGCGAATGTCACGATTCTCCAAAGAAGGGTGGTCGAGAATAGTACTCGACAGAAATTAAAAATGCATGCTACTCAGTTTTTACTGGGAGTCGGGTTAACATTCCTATCAACCTGGTTTATGTTTGTTGTTTCAATGGTCACTTAGTCGGAGGACAAAGCACGCGAGCAGAAGTGAGAGGCAATAATATAGATGATGCTCATGGTTCATTGAATGTACATCTTTGTATTCAGGCATTAATTAGGATAATTTGATGCTAGATTGACGATGCTTGATTCTTTTAAGATGGGTTTATAATTTGCACATTTTTTCATCCCTCTCCACGTTACACAAACTAATTTAGATAGAACCTAGGCCAGCCATAACCCAGGTTTGATGTTGCAATTTGAACATAGCTTATCCTAGGTGAGCCTTTAAATTAGTTTAAGCAATTTCTAAAGGTGAATTTTATCAAAATCAAAGTTGAAACATATAACTTAGCATATGGACAAAAGGACAAACCAGGTAAGTCTTCTTGTGAGACATGCATATGTATTTTCAGGAGTAGGCTTTGCCACCAATATTCCTGACACTAATGACAGGTTTGTTAACATGTCCACCACAAGAAGTGGAGCAAAGAGCATAACTGAAATTAAAGGATTCTCAAAGATGTACATGTACTGTGGGTCAACTGGGAGTATAGAAAAGCTGTTGAGTCTGGTCATTATTGGTGGCATGGAAAGTTTAAAGAGCAACTTGACAGATGCACAAGTGAAAGATTTATATAAAGTATAGAGTGATTTTGTATGTTCACACTGCCTATATTGGAGTTAGTGTTTGTTCCAGTCACCTGCAACAGAAGAAGGAATTTTTCTTGCTTATGTGAGAGTATAAGTTATCCTAGTTTGTCCATTGAATTAACAAATCAAGTTTGGAAAAACAAAGTTAGCCCTTGGATCAATTTCGATTGTGTTGCAAGGACAAGCATTTTGCTTACTATTTGTCTGTCAATTTGCCATTGATGATCAAGTGGTGGATAATTAAGTGTTAATGATTGAATGATTGTTGTAATTTATAACAAGTAGTGGACAGTCTCATAATCATGATAAATTATGCCAACCTCAACCACTGGTTTCTTCTGTTTGCTTTTTAGTTAAATCTGCTTGTGTAGACCAAGTTGCACTGGGATTAGAAAATTCAGTAATCAAAGATGGCCAAATATCAAGCAGTGGCGATGCTTATGGAGACCACCTTGCAACAGACGTCAGATTAAATGTTGGCAAAGGCTGGTGTGCCCTCAGAGGCAATGAACCCTTCTTATCCGTAGACTTCAATGGGATTGTTACTGTATCAGATATAGCTACTGAGGGTGCAGATGTCAAAGGGGTTGCCCATTTCACATCAAAGTATCAACTTCAGTTTAGTTATCAAGGGAAGGACTGGTATGACTATGTAGAAGGAGATAGACCAAGAGTAAGATTTTAATTTGCAGGTTATAAAAAGCTTTGCTTTACTACATTACATGATTTTTAACCTAAATTATCAGAATTCATTAGTAAAAAAGTGGTGACATAGTTAATGCAATCTGTTATTTTTTGTACCAATCTTATGGAATTTCAACCACTGATATGGAGTTACCTCCATGCAAGACCAATTAGTATCAGGGATTCAAATGGCAAGAGTTGGTTGAGGTTATCAAGATCCCTAGTTAAAACAGAAAATTAACAATGTAACTGTAAGATTGTAGATTTCAGTGGAAAACGCACCAAAGACCTAACTATTTTCTCCTTATCTATGGCCCAAAATATCAATCCATATTAATACAGCTACGCCTTTGACATAGTCAGCTAGATTTCAGCAAATTAGAGCACATTCTGAATGACGCATTGAGCCCTTTGTGCTTGTCAAATGATATTCCTGGGGATACCATGCACAACATCCTCCCCTGCCCTACTTATGATGTAGATGGATATGATTTTGTCTAGAATGTGAAAGCAGTATTGTTGCTCTGTGGTCTGAAAAATCTTTAGAATAACACATTTTTGAATATCATCCTTTTGGCTATGAACTGCTTTCATTTGTATCAATCAACACTGGAATGTATCAAGGCCACAAAGGTTTCAAATAACTACCAGAAAAGCGATTGCAGTTTTCTTCCCCTCTTCCCTCTCTCTTAGATTAGCTCATCAAGCCCATGTTGTTAAAAACTAGTTGGTGTATATTTATAGGGCTGCTACGTATATAAATTGTCCCTGTCATAATATCTTGTATAATGTTTTAATTAACCTCTATCAACAATTATGGCATGAAACAGAAGAGTTGATGGGAAGGCCTATTTGTTCTAAGGCAGGAACAGCAATGGCACTCAGAAAAGATGACACTGACGAAAATGCAGACCAACCAGTAGACACATCCTGCAATATAGTCACTTGATTGTATTTTCAGGTATCATAAACATTGAATTACCCAGTGCATGTACTTTTGGGAGTATTATCTTAAGGGTATCTTCTTTTGGCCCTTGCAGGAGTTCACTGGCTATACAGACAACAAAACACTGGTACGGAACACAATCAATGGCACCATGGCAAAGTATATGAAAATAGTGCCAATATTTCAAGTTGGTCAGAATGTGACTTGTTTGAAATTGGAAGTTTACGGGTGTAAATCAGGTTTGTTCAGAAAGCTAAGTCACTAATTATTCTTTTCCTGATCTTCAACACTGATTTAATTAGAAGGGGGCTGCATCACATCAACCAGCTATTTTAATGGCAAACAGAGGGTATGTGATTTAAATCCTGCTAGTTCTATAATGATAAAGGACAGGCATCTTATTTGAATTGCTTGCTGCTCAATCAAGCTTAAACTCTCAGAATAGGCACCTGCTCACAATTGAAAAAATTGAAGGTAATAAAAGGAAGGCCATGAAATTTGTAGGTGAACAGCAGCCAATTTTCTGCGTCCTTTTGCATCTCATTGTCAGGTGGAATAACTTGATAAATTGAGAAACTACTTTTTCTCTGATCAATGGTAACTTCATTGATTTTAGCATTAAAGCCAAAAGTTGAGATAAATCCAAAGAAATTGATGCTAGAAAAGGGAAAAGACAAAGTGCAATGCAATGCCACAGGTCAAGTAGGCATGACTGTGAGATGGATAATACCATCAACAGATGTGTTGGTTGTAAACACGAAACCATCAAAATTGACTAATGGCATCCTATACAAAGAGTCAAGATCCTTGAGGATCAAGAATCTATTAAAGCATTATGCGGCTTATGACCGTAGCTGCAAAACATATATGAGTGCAGCTGTTGTAGTCTGTGAAAGGAAAATTGTTTGCAAAGCTCAATACACATTCAACAAAGATATTAGTGCTGAACAGGAAACAACTGTATATTTTAGGAAAGGTTTGTGGGCACTCTTTGATTATTCATTCTTAGTAATGATTGACTGCACCATGGATTGCTTGATCAGCTGCTTGAAATGATGATTATTTGATTCATGATGTCATTGATAATTCAAATGATGAATAGGTTGATTCCACTGATGGCTCATTTGACTGACTGACTGACTGACTTACTGACTGACTGACTGACTGACTGACTGACTGACTGACTGACTGACTGACTGACTGACTGACTGACTGACTGACTGACTGACTGACTGACTGACTGACTGACTGACTGACTGACTGACTGACTGACTGACTGACATGTTCATTGACTTGCTGATTGATGAACCAGTGAAACCCTTGCCCAGTGGTACTGTGTCCCTTTTTTGAATGCACTCTCAGCTTAATTTTTACATAGAGGAAGGAGCTTCGCTGGCCCTCTGTAATTCCAGGCGTAAGGGTCACTCGCAAAAACCCTCTCAGTATCCGAAAATCTACCCTCCATTGCTAGTTGGAAGTCATAAAAAGGATAAATTTGCGTCTAGTGACTTCTGCACTCTTTCTGAATCCGTCCCAGCCAACTAAGAAGTGAAACCGTACTGCAGCAATGTTTGTTTCCCTCGCTGGAATTATTTGCTTCCATAAATTTTTCGATGGGCTGCTAAAGAAAATTGAAGTTCCATAACTGGAAACAAGCCTCCAGGAGCACCTTTTGAGAGAAGTGCCATTCTGAGGTATGCCGTGATGAGGTAGGGTTGCCAGTTCCGTTTCTCGTCGTACTTTATCCTTGACTGATGCTAGGTACCCGTGTACTGCTTGGTGGACATCGAGAGGGTGGAGAGAGAATTGCGGACGAGGTCACCTCGAACCTGGTCCGTCCTGCTAAACATGCATCAATTCTGTGTTCATAATTTGCTTTTTTGATCATTTCAGAGCTTTATACCCAAGTGATACTGGATAAGGGCCGCAGCAATCCAATTTATATGAGTGCGAATGAAAATAGAGAAATCTTGTGTGCAGTTCATTCGGTAGGCATAGTCTCTGTTCATTGGAGAAATAGTAATAGCCCTGAATGGACAAGACACACTAGATTAACTGTCAACAAAAGACAGTGGCATCTGGGTTTCGTACGGGAGGTTATGCTATCAATAAAGCCAAATGCCGATGATATAATTAGCAAAGTTCCCTGTGAAAGGAACGGGTCAAGGGAAACCGCACTTTGCCCAACGAAATTTTATTGCACGGCTCGCTACCGCCGTAATACGTCCATCTCCGTTACGAAGCAAAAAGATGTTTATTTTTACGTCAGTAAGTCGATAAATTCTTTCATTTTGAATTTTATAGTTCGATGTTTTTTTATATTTTTCGTTTTACTTTAGAGCTTTTGTCTCTTCCTATTTTTCTTAAGAGCTCCTGTCCTTTCAACATTGAGTCTTGAACTTTTGTCGCTTGAGCTTTCCTTCGTAGAACTTCGCTCGTGAAACATTTGGAGCACACTCGTGAAGGAGATTTAAAGGGTAGATTAACAGACAGCAAGGGTATCAGGAATAAAGATGAAATTATTCGTTGCCATGTTGACGTTGAGAGTATTTTGTCACTTGAAAAGAAACAGAAGTTTCTTAAGTGTGTTACTTTCGGTTTCAGAACTTCCAGGCAAGCCAGACTCCTTAGAGGCGGAATGTCAAAGTACTAAATGCGTAATAACCTGGTCGCAAAGTCGTAGCGGCGATCTTACAATGAAGTCATTTGAGTACAGTGTTCAAGTCCATGGACCGTCAATACTCTCCCAACGAATTGTCAAGGCCCAAAGATTTGAAGTCACAAAACTACTGCCGAATCGGAAGTATACCGTTGACATCATAACTCGTGTCAAAAATTCCAACGGAAATACGTGGAGCAGTGATGCTGCTCAAGTGACATTTACCACTCGCACTGTCGGTATGTAACTGTTTCACGTGAAAGCTACATTACCGTAGTTATGTTAGCTGCATTTTTTAGCCGCAGAATATTGTGTGAAATACCCCGTGTGTTACTATGGGATATCGAGATAAACTCTGCCTATTTTTTCAAGCTCCCTCTACTCAAGTCACATTCGAAGAACCCATCCGAGGAAGTGACAGTCTAACCATTGGATGGCAGGTGCGTTTTGAGTTCAAGTTAATTCAATGTCCGTGAGCCTAGGATGTGGCATTACGGAGAACATAGCAAACACGCTATTTTAGTTTATGGATCAATCAGCCAATGTCCTACCTTTGAATGTAATTACTTGTGTTACATTTTGTCAATGGTATTCCATTGCGACGTATTGTCTTTTATATTAATGTGTGTCATATTATATGTTATTATATTCTATCTCTTCGTATTTTCTGTTTTGCACTGTATTGTATTGTATTGTATTGTATTGTATTGTATTGTATTGGATTGGAATGTATAGTATTGCATGTCATTTCATCATACATTCATGTATAGTCTGTTATTGTATTAGGTTGTATATCATTTTATTGAATATTATTTGATGGTATGGTGTGCCATGCTATTGTATGTTGTTTTTCGGCGTATCATTGAATCATGTATCACTACCTTTTTTTGTTTAGCTTACTATCTTCATTTACTCATTTACTTCATGATATTGTTGCTATTTTGATACATTGTATAATGATGCATATATTCACCATATTAGAGTCATACCATTTTGTAAAATTGGACAGAAGGCTTATTCAGTACAGCCTTTTTCCAGCGTTCTTAAGGTTCTTGGTTGGATACCTGTCCTCGCATATTTAGGTTATGAATGGCGTAGTTTGGTTTATCCGACTGATATGGTAAACTGCTGGGGAGCTAATAGTTGGCTGATAGGTGCGGTGTTTCTGATGGTATCGAATCAAAAACGCTATGAATGGTTCCCTGATCTAACGCAAAATGAACTGCTTCGCTGTTCGGCAGATACAGACATTTTGCCATTTTTCATGATTTGCATTCCACTTAAGATGGTCCATGAAGAAGCGCTTCACTTTGTAAATCACATGCGAATTTTTTTATTTGTGGCCATTGCACATATCTTCTTATTAAACTCATATAATTTAGAAGAATGGTCTGGTGCTCAGGGCTCATTGTGCAACGTTCTTTTCGTAGCCACTGGTGTTACCCGTTGGGAATGGGCTTTTGCTGAAATACGATTTCAAACTGGAGCAGTTGAAATATGGCGAGCGAGACTTGGATAAAGTGCATGGCCTACGAAAAATCTTATTGCTTGGCAATTTGAACAGCGCAGCAACACTGCACGTGTTCGATAGGCTCAAACCATGGAGCAAATATGCTTTCACTTTGATTCCATACAACAATCATCACCAACCGGGTAAGGAATCGTCAGTCGAAGTCTCAACCAACGAATCAGGTAATATTCAGACTTTGCATCGATGTAGTAATAAAACTTTATGGTAGTTTTTATCGATGTGTGAATAGAAGTATCCCCTTGATTAATTGAAAAATTGCTTGTCGTAGACAATTGAGATGAAAGTTCTAAATTTTAGTTCCTTCCAAACCACCAAGTGACGTCCACATCAGTGTGCAAGCGAGAGCTATCGATCTTCAGTGGAGCCAGCCTCCGTTTACGGACAGAAATGGCCGCATTGTTCAATATCGTATTGACTGGAAGAAGATGAGTAGCAAGTTGCGGAAAGAGCGGAATGTGGATAAATATCTAACCCGGACTGGAGAGCTGTCTGAGTTCAAATGCGGTCCCCGTGATAATATCTGCTCAACGTCATTTTCAGGGCTAAGACCCTACACGAAATACGCTTTCAAAATTGCAGCAAAAACCTCGAAAGGTCTGGGCCCGTTTAGTGCACAAGAAAACGTTCTTACAGCTCAAGCAGGTAGTCTTTTTGCACCATATTGATAATTGTCTTTGCATGCGTGGGGAAAAAGAACACTGTTGCATATGTTGCATGATGACAGAAGATAACTTCACCTTTAAAGTATTGATTTTGAGCGAATTTCTGATAGGCAAGCGAAAGCTAAATTGGCTTAGAATGTATTCGCATCTTCGTGTAGCGTTTCTTCTAAGATACATTTTTATAGAGCAGAAATCGTCAGAATTTTATCCGCAGATCCAATTTGCCCCCTCATCGTCCCTTCATTTTCATTCAATCTAAATTTTTTTCAGTGTCATACTAATTGGGATGGTTGATACTTATTCACCGTAATTCTTCGGCATTCAGAACAGGCAGTGACTGTTGCCTTGCTTTCACATATGATTTATTCATCCTCATGTGATCACGTTGCCTTGCGATTTGCTAGCAACCGTTTCTTGTCGCTAAGTTTTTCAAAGTTCATCAGAACATACAGGGACTTTTTTGTTGCTTTTACGTGTTGGATCTCATCATTTATAGCCCCTACGGCGCCGTTATCACCCGCTTCCAATGAGAGCAAAGAAGCATTTTACTTGATGTGGAGGGAACCAAAGTTTCCAAATGGAGTCATAATGGAATATGAAATTGAAATGGGGGTAGACGCAAAAATAAAAGCTGATTTCACCAGAAATACGTATTATGATACCAACTTGACTTCTCAAGAAACCATCAAATTCAGGGTAATTTTTCGTGATTTAATTGAACAATTTTATTGCTTGCTGATAAATTTATTGATTGATTGATTGATTGATCGATTTACTGATTGATTTATTCATCAGTTGGTCGGTGGGTTGATTTCTTCCCAGATGGTTTAATTGATTGGTTTATCAGTTTACTGTTTTACAGACTGGCTCATGATTAATTGATTTTTCTGATAAAGTTACTAAACGATCGACGAAACAATTTATCTATTGATCAATGGATTGATTTATCCAACTATTAATTGAGTGATTGATGGATTATTGCAACCAATTGATTGATTGAATGAAGGACTGATTAGTTGATTAGATAAAACGTCGAACGTTCATATTTCATTCAATTTTGTCTCATCGTTTTCTAGGTGAGAGGCTACACCGAGTATCTTCACAATAACGGAGGTCACCCTGGAGACTGGACTGCCTGGGTCATTGCAAGTAGGCACAGTTATTTTTTCACCAATTCATACCTTATTGTTCAAATTTCCGATTGTATTGTGACAGTTTGCATCGTTGCATTGGTATTTGGCTCTCAGAAGTCAATATACTGTCTGTAATAGCAGGAGAGTCAAATAAGCAACAAGAAAGCTTTCTTATCTGGTGTATGTTGGTATTTTACTGACATCGCCTTGGCACAGGGAACTCCACTTTTCATCTTCTGATAATGAAGCAACAAATTTTGAAAGCAGACCAAGTTGTCCTCCCATAATTGTTGCTCTTTGAGCAGGAGGCTTTTAGGGACAGAACATCCTCATGCGCATGCATGGTGCCCCTTGCATTGCACCTTGCTCCCCCCCCCTCCCCCCACCTCAGTTTGGTCAGGGGATTGTCCTGGTTAGGGAGGCTTGCTTGCTTTTCTGGCTTATTAACAATATTTGTACAGCATCTTCAGTTTTAAGGTATGAAGCACAATGACGCTCTTCAATGCGAAGAGCCTTATGTGTACCCTCTCAGACGGCATTATGCTACATTTTTAGGTATTATCTCTCTACATAGCCAGCATTTTACGTGAGTATGATGTATGTCATTTCTTGCTCTCAGAACGATATATCAAGCCTTACGTACCGCCAAAGCCACACGAAGGAAAGCAAAGTAAATCAGTGCTAGCTATTGGTGTCTCCTTTGGATTGGTAGTTTTTCTCCTTCTGATGGGTGCTATTGTGCTTTTATTCCTCTATAGAAAGTACGTATGATTTTCGCTGATTTAATTTTTCCTTTTTGCGTCTGGCTGCATCCCGGATGTTTTCCGTGGGTTCTATTGCAAAATCCTATTTGTTGCCTACTTCATGTTATCTCTGTGTTGTAGTCAATCAGTATATAAAAGCAAGCGCAAATGGTGAGGCACATTTTAACAGGGTCATAGCAGGCTTTAGCATCCGATTTCATCTTTGTTTGAAACACAGTACTGAATAATGGTATGAATTTAGCAGCCAATATTTATGGCTCCAGTTGATCTAATGAAGTAACAGATGTAGCCAATCGGCCAATCAGTCAGTTGCTCCACCACCGGTGAACGTGTTTTCTGGTTACCTATTTTTCAGTCGAATGATATTATTTGTAACAGGCAAGCCAGCACAGGGGCTGTACGGAGCAATATGGAGTACCTGAGTTTTCTGTGAATTTGGATTAAGTAAATATCATTTGCTCTTTCTCAGAGGTAAGAATGGCATTCAGTCATTCGTAATGCGAAGTACTGCTTGGGGCATTGACTTGGACTGGGGCTTGGAGACTCTGGGTCCAACGGTCCAACGAGTGCAAAAGTACTTTTCATAGCGTTCGCTTTTTTAGAGGCTTTAAAAGATTGAAAGATTGGATCATAGGTGCTAAGTTTTCTAGCCATGACTGAAGTTGCCATTGCACACAAAGAAATCCCAATCTTTAAAACACTTTAAAGAGGACATTAAGGCTCGCGGTTTCACATGCAACTGTAGATTTTGTAAGAGTTTCGTTGCAAATTTAGGTTTTATATGGATAGATTTATGTTCTTCGCTCTATTCCGTTTTGTTTGTTAATAATATTTTATCAAAATTGTTAGCATTAATTAGCCTCAAGTCATTAGGCTCGCAAACCTTAAATGATAATGCATTCTTATTATGATATTATTATTATTGCTATTATAGTTCCTCGCCAGTTATATGTTTCTGGACGTTATTGTGCAGATGCATACTCTTTTTCTCTGTGATGTAGATTTCCCTAATGGTTTCACGTATCGCCCTCTCTGCATTTCAGACGGCAGCATGGTGAAAATCGTCGAAAGTCGGAAGTTGAGATGGATTCTTTGTAATTCAGCGTCAAGTTTTTCTTTTTACCAAAAATTGACTTTGACTTTTAGTATCCCAAAAAGGCATATTTTTTAAATCTAAAACGGCTTTTTTATTGATAGATGTTAAGACAGAAATCTAACTGGCGTGAACGCCTTCTGATTGCTTATTTCTCAAGAAGCCTTGGTGGGAAATGAGAACTGTATTCATAGTCAACATTCAACCCAAGTTCCAAATTAGCTAGAGCCTCGATCATTTTCATGAATCTTTCTGTTTTTGATCTCTTCCTTTTAGTCACTTAGTATAAAGCGTTTAGATAAAAGATCGTCACAGCATTTAATTGGGCTTAAAAAGTCAACATGTTGAAAACAGTTGCAAAACAACCTATCTGGCAATTTTGGGTCTCTTGAAAAGAACTGGTAATCAGAAATACCATTGGCTTTACGAAGTCAATTCATTCACTGATTTACTGTTAAGATTGCACCAATGGGTGTGAAAGTTGGTTTTTGGTTTGCCATCATTTCAAATTGATTTTGAAAATATTTAACAATTCGCATCGATTATGAATATAAGTGTGATGTTGTAATACTACTGTATATGTAACTTGGTATTTGAGCTTTTTCAACATAAACGTAACGCAAAATATCCTTGTAATTATTGAAATTTATTGCAATTTATTCATATGAAATTATCTGCTATAGCTGATGCCTTTTTTCACGGTTTTGATCTTGTAGTAGCCACACCAAGAACTGAAAAATTCAGTGCAACTTGAGCTTGACTGTTTTATTTGTTTGCTTGTCATCTTATTGTGTTTCGAAAACTAATACATAACTTCTAAATATGCAAGATAAGAGAAGCTAATCAATTTCGAAAATACTTACAAGAAAATGTAACTAATATAATACTAATTAAAATAATTGCACATAATGATGATGCACGCAACTTAATCGAAGTTGTGCAAAGTTAATGCAAATAATATGATGTTTAGAGCCCAATGTCAAACAGTTGCGATTCTATCAAAAAGTACAGACGAGCAATTTTCACTACCAATGTACGCACATGCATGCATGCATACCAGGGCTTATTTTAAAGTGCAGTGATAGTCAATTTGTGCATCAAAACAATTCAATGCTAAGTAACCATAATATGATTCACTATGCATCAGTTCCTGTTCCTCTGAAATCGAATGATTAGGCCATGATATTCTGGTAGTAGAACGGGCGTGGCCATTAAAAATTTAGAAAAACAATGCCCATATTATCAAAGGTTACCAAAGTATGTGCTGTGATAAACGATCTTTCAAATAAGCCCTCATACATACATACAAACGAAAATACATACATACACACATAGATACACAAATGCATACATACATAGCCATACATACAGACATACGTGGCCATACATACAGACATACATACTATACTGTACATCAAACGATGGTGTCATTTGTCGATGTAAATCTTTCGAAAGCACATCAAACAATGACATACTTTTCTCTATTCGAAAGTTGGGTTTTTGTAAAATTAGCAATGATCAAATATCAGGATAGTTCTTCAAACGAGGCTGGGATGTATCGATGTAAATCTCGTTTCCACTCACTATATGCACGTTTTGGTGTCGCATAGGCCCGCTTCAAAGAATGATCTGATGATCGATCATGATCTGCACCATGTTAACCCCAGCGAGATTGTCGGACATCTCAAGAATGTCAGACAATATTTGTCTTTGCCTACCGCGTCGCCTCCTGCTTTTCGCCCTGCCAATTACGATGTCATTTCCTATTTGTTTGCAAACCTAGCACTCTACAAACGTAATTGCCAAAACAGGTGTCTTTTAAATCAACTGGGAAATCTTCTACGTCATAATTTGCCACAGGCAGACCTAAATTCGTACTTCGAAGCAAGTTTCAAAGCTATCAAAAACCTTGTTACAGTATTGCATGAAACCGCATTTTGGTTTATTGCTCTTTGTCGTTTATTTTTTTGCAACATTACGAATATCACATCGAAATTCCATGGGGTTTTCTATAATGCTATTTCTTGTTTTCTACTTCATCGCATTGCAGCCCAAGGGACGATTGAGTTATCCCTCCACGTATAAAGGACGTCTTCTACAATTTGTTTTTTTCTAATATTAGATATATTAGTTTTTCTAATATTAGATATATTAGTATTTCTTATGTTATCATTTCACATTGCGGAGGTCTCACTGCTGTTAGTAATGCGTTTTTTCACGTCACGAATGTTTTTATTTAATTTTAGTTGCCAAAGCATTTGTTCATACACATGGAAGAAAAGTTATAATGCTTTCACATGATGATCACCCATCAGTGTCTTATTCAGCTCGCCAGCAATTCCCGTGCGAAGATTATTAAGGCTTTAAGCCATTTTCCTTGAGCACCATCCTTCCTTGTTGCTTTCCCGTTCAAGAATTTCCCCAGTTTCTCTACATTTTTCACCCTTAATCTTTATCGTTTTTCCCTCTCTTTCCAACGTGGTGGACCTGCGATCTCAATCTTTCAACATCCCCTCGATGCTACGTTTCCATTTAGGCTCATGTGACCTACTTCAAATATAAATTTCCCTTAACCAACACACTTGCACCCCATGTAAGGTTATTTGTCTGTGTTATGTTGCTAGCTTCCATAGATTTTACTGCCCTATCAACTTTTCAATTTTTCAGTCTTAGGTCTTCTTGTCAACTTTTTAAATGTCATCCCTTCAGTGGTTCTTCCGGCCGCTATTATTTCTTTCCATCGGTCAACACCCTTTCTTTGCTCCTGGTTCAACTTGACATCGTTGTTTTCAGCTTCATTTCTAACCACATTCCATTACATCAGCATCCTCTATTTGTTCATTATTAGCATTACGTCAGCGTCCTCTACTTGACATTCCCGTTCGTGTTATACCTCCATTTCCTCATTCGCTATGTCAGTCTAAGCCATGGGTGTCGACAGGATTTCCCCGACAAAAAAGCGATAGATTATTGATTTACAGAAGCTTGCGTTTGGCAACCATTGGTCACAGACTTGACTTTTTTCCCCGTTGGAGGCTAGCCCTCCCCACTCTGCACATCATCTTCCATTTTCCTTTCAATCATTGCCATCTCAATATCTGATAGCCAGTCGTTCTTTGTAATGGCTGTATCCTGATCGCAAATATTCTTTTGTGTTGAGTGGAGCATGCCCCTTGCCCTCTATTCTCTAAACATTCTCTATTTGTATCCTCTCAGGGCCTCGCATCTATATCAAACAGCTCATTTCTGAGGATGGAATTCCATCATTACCTCGTTCACTTCCTTATTCTATTTCATTTTGGAAGGATTAAGATACCGATCTGGCCCCCGCTGCCCACTTAAGACACACCCGTCAGACGATATCTTCACTCAGAGTTCCAGCTGGATTAGCGTTGTCATTGGAAATACCATGATTTGACATCTAGCGCTCATTTCGTGGTTTTACGTTGCATTGGTCGAGCGTGCGGACTCGTAACACAGCGGATGTTAGTTAGAGTCCTAAGTGTGTCCTAATAAAAACCTCATTGGCGAGGAAGGCAAAGGGAAACAACCCCACAAATCCACTTTCCTAGAACGAGACTTAGAGCCCTGTCTCTGGTTTTGGCTACGCTAAAAATCGAGTATGTGATGCAATTTATAGAGATTTGTGAAATCGTAAGCTGCGTTGCCACGACGTAAGTAATTATCTTCTTCAAAGTTTATTTATTTACAATAGTAGCATAACTACTAACTCATACCAACTATTTGCAAAAAATATCTTTAACAATCTTTGGCTCTTTGCAAATCCGGCAATTGCACTCTTCGCCAAGCCAGGGCTTGATTGCTCTTTTGAAAGCTGCAAATTTTGGAAATGTTTTCATCTGGTCACCAATGAACTTAATGACGCAAGTTGAAAGTCTGCAAAATATCGCTACCTTCTGAATGATCTGTCTTCGACATACCGCCACGTTCAGTTTGTCAACTTCTCCATTGGTTCTCTTGGAATGTTTGGCCAGTCTTCCGATTTATATGTGTAGCAATATAACCATTGACAAAGCACATATTAACTACATATATACTGTAAAAATCGAGTCAATGAGTATAATCATTCGCGCAAGCAATTGAATCCATAACAAACCTTGGAATAACCCGGATCTTCGGTTGTTGTTCCGTCATTGACCTAGAGGGTCCGTAGGCGGAGAAGGGAGAGTTCGCCACAAATTCCGATCCTTCGCTGCATTTGTAACACATGCGCGACTTCGTCCGGTCCACTTCTTCAGGTAGTCATGCCAGGTCCACCTCGGCTGCCTCCTGCCGCGTGACCCCGGAGCAGTTCCATGAGTGATGGTGCTGGTCAGTGGGTCCTGTTCCGGGTGCCGGATTTTACATCATACTAAAATATTTCGTCCGTCCTTTGACTCCCTCTTAAGATCATATACCCATACACCTTTCACTAGTTTTTAGAAGCACCTGCAATCAGGCCAGTCGAATGCAAATTACCTACCATTAGGGAGATTTATGTGTGCATGTTTAATTGATAAATATCCAAATAAAATACTAAAAATTGCTATCAATATCATAAGCATTAGTTGACCCTCTACCGTACTAACAGTTTTTTCATCCTTTAGCTTTCTTACTAAAATAGGTTACCGTTATCCGGTTTTTCTTTTCATTATTTACTTATTCATTCATTTTTTACAATAGAAATACCTGTAATTAGACCAACCGAATACAAATTACCCATAAGAGATATTTGTATTTGCATGTTGTATTTACTGTCAAAATGAAACTTTCAATTTTTTATTATTGTTGTCACTATTATAGCCCTCCCAAACGGGCTTTCGAGTATATGAATCCATTTCAGTTCAACTGTACCTAACATTCTTTGAAAAATTACATTGAAACGAAAGTTTGCTTGGGAGGGGCTTGAAATAGCATTAGCAAGTTTCAAATTCCCGAGTCATCTGCAAATAAGAAATATCCGTGGCTGCTTCGGAAATGCTGCACGGACATGTCTGGATTAATTGCTTGTTTTGCTGACTTTCACAAGGGGGAGGTCTGGGGAATGCCAGAAGACAGCTTGCCCTTCACAAGAGGTGTTATGTTTTATTGTATGCCAGTAACTGTCCTACTCTAACAATCACCAATCACTTCTGAATTTTATCGAGTCAAAGGGAACTAAGGAATGCAGCTCCTTCTGAAACCTTCCGATTCGAGAGGGACAATACCCACTAGAACGTATCTTCTTACAAAACTTTTAATTCCCTGCCTCCAGTTTCAAGTGCATGACCTGGGGAGGCTTCTGAAGATTTGAAGAAGCCATGTAAAATGGTGGCCAACCCGCAAGGGCTGTAATAGGCTAATTGTAAAGCCGCTATCGTGTCCTCAAGCTGGGTTGATTTCACGTGAAACGGATGGGAGACAACGAGCTCCTCCGGCACTCCAATGAGCAGACCACGGTTGACAGAAGCATCAGCGCTGACAGGTACCCAATGTGAAGCTCATTTGCTGGACGCGGTATTGACGTGGTTATCCTTGAAAACCGATAAATGAATTGTTTGAATATTCAGGAAGTTTATTTTTTCGTTCGGTACCTTGTTATAAGTTCCTGAGGTACTTGACTACTAAAAGCTAATGCTTGTCGGTTGCCAGTTTCTCTTCGCCTAATTGTGCCCCTGCTTTCCGTTGATGGAAAGAGGTACTGAGTCTTCACCGACCCGAAGGAAATAGGAATATGGAGTCATTCAGCATTTTGCTTCAAAGACTGCTAATCGGAATAGTCCTTTGCTCTAAACTAAGTAAGTATGATTTACATATTTGCTTGAATACTTGGTACAAAACATTTAATTACTCAGGAAACTGGCTAGGCCATAGTATTAATCGATTGACCATTTAATGCACAGGAAGCCAAACATCAGGGGAAAAAGTCGCGCACGATACATTGCTTTTTAGATGAAGGTCTGTAACTTGTAAAGACAATCCCCTCTGTCCGAATCTTCTTTCAAGTAGGTAGTCAGTACTTGGTAGATAGATCATGTACTGCGAATGTCACGATTCTCCAAAGAAGGGTGGTCGAGAATAGTTCTCGACAGAAATTAAAAATGCATGCTACTCAGTTTTTACTGGGAGTCGGGTTAACATTCCTATCAACCTGGTTTATGTTTGTTGTTTCAATGGTCACTTAGTCGGAGGACAAAGCACGCGAGCAGAAGTGAGAGGCAATAATATAGATGATGCTGATGGTTCATTGAATATACATCTTTGTATTCAGGCATTAATTAGGATAATTTGATGCTAGATTGACGATGCTTGATTCTTTTAAGATGGGTTTATAATTTGCACATTTTTTCATCCCTCTCCACGTTACACAAACTAATTTAGATAGAACCTAGGCCAGCCATAACCCAGGTTTGATGTTGCAATTTGAACATAGCTTATCCTAGGTGAGCCTTTAAATTAGTTTAAGCAATTTCTAAAGGTGAATTTTATCAAAATCAAAGTTGAAACTTATAACTTAGCATATGGACAAAAGGACAAACCAGGTAAGTCTTCTTGTGAGACATGCATATGTATTTTCAGGAGTAGGCTTTGCCACCAATATTCCTGACACTAATGACAGGTTTGTTAACGTGTCCACCACAAGAAGTGGAGCAAAGAGCATAACTGAAATTAAAGGATTCTCAAAGATGTACATGTACTGTGGGTCAACCGGGAGTATAGAAAAGCTGTTGAGTCTGGTCATTATTGGTGGCATGGAAAGTTTAAAGAGCAACTTGACAGATGCACAAGTGAAAGATTTATATAAAGTATAGAGTGATTTTGTATGTTCACACTGCCTATATTGGAGTTAGTGTTTGTTCCAGTCACCTGCAACAGAAGAAGGAATTTTTCTTGCTTATGTGAGAGTATAAGTTATCCTAGTTTGTCCATTGAATTAACAAATCAAGTTTGGAAAAACAAAGTTAGCCCTTGGATCAATTTCGATTGTGTTGCAAGGACAAGCATTTTGCTTACTATTTGTCTGTCAATTTGCCATTGATGATCAAGTGGTGGATAATTAAGTGTTAATGATTGAATGATTGTTGTAATTTATAACAAGTAGTGGACAGTCTCATAATCATGATAAATTATGCCAACCTCAACCACTGGTTTCTTCTGTTTGCTTTTTAGTTAAATCTGCTTGTGTAGACCAAGTTGCACTGGGATTAGAAAATTCAGTAATCAAAGATGGCCAAATATCAAGCAGTGGCGATGCTTATGGAGACCACCTTGCAACAGACGTCAGATTAAATGTTGGCAAAGGCTGGTGTGCCCTCAGAGGCAATGAACCCTTCTTATCCGTAGACTTCAATGGGATTGTTACTGTATCAGATATAGCTACTGAGGGTGCAGATGTCAAAGGGGTTGCCCATTTCACATCAAAGTATCAACTTCAGTTTAGTTATCAAGGGAAGGACTGGTATGACTATGTAGAAGGAGATAGACCAAGAGTAAGATTTTAATTTGCAGGTTATAAAAAGCTTTGCTTTACTACATTACATGATTTTTAACCTAAATTATCAGAATTCATTAGTAAAAAAGTGGTGACATAGTTAATGCAATCTGTTATTTTTTGTACCAATCTTATGGAATTTCAACCACTGATATGGAGTTACCTCCATGCAAGACCAATTAGTATCAGGGATTCAAATGGCAAGAGTTGGTTGAGGTTATCAAGATCCCTAGTTAAAACAGAAAATTAACAATGTAACTGTAAGATTGTAGATTTCAGTGGAAAACGCACCAAAGACCTAACTATTTTCTCCTTATCTATGGCCCAAAATATCAATCCATATTAATACAGCTACGCCTTTGACATAGTCAGCTAGATTTCAGCAAATTAGAGCACATTCTGAATGACGCATTGAGCCCTTTGTGCTTGTCAAATGATATTCCTGGGGATACCATGCACAACATCCTCCCCTGCCCTACTTATGATGTAGATGGATATGATTTTGTCTAGAATGTGAAAGCAGTATTGTTGCTCTGTGGTCTGAAAAATCTTTAGAATAACACATTTTTGAATATCATCCTTTTGGCTATGAACTGCTTTCATTTGTATCAATCAACACTGGAATGTATCAAGGCCACAAAGGTTTCAAATAACTACCAGAAAAGCGATTGCAGTTTTCTTCCCCTCTTCCCTCTCTCTTAGATTAGCTCATCAAGCCCATGTTGTTAAAAACTAGTTGGTGTATATTTATAGGGCTGCTACGTATATAAATTGTCCCTGTCATAATATCTTGTATAATGTTTTAATTAACCTCTATCAACAATTATGGCATGAAACAGAAGAGTTGATGGGAAGGCCTATTTGTTCTAAGGCAGGAACAGCAATGGCACTCAGAAAAGATGACACTGACGAAAATGCAGACCAACCAGTAGACACATCCTGCAATATAGTCACTTGATTGTATTTTCAGGTATCATAAACATTGAATTACCCAGTGCATGTACTTTTGGGAGTATTATCTTAAGGGTATCTTCTTTTGGCCCTTGCAGGAGTTCACTGGCTATACAGACAACAAAACACTGGTACGGAACACAATCAATGGCACCATGGCAAAGTATATGAAAATAGTGCCAATATTTCAAGTTGGTCAGAATGTGACTTGTTTGAAATTGGAAGTTTACGGGTGTAAATCAGGTTTGTTCAGAAAGCTAAGTCACTAATTATTCTTTTCCTGATCTTCAACACTGATTTAATTAGAAGGGGGCTGCATCACATCAACCAGCTATTTTAATGGCAAACAGAGGGTATGTGATTTAAATCCTGCTAGTTCTATAATGATAAAGGACAGGCATCTTATTTGAATTGCTTGCTGCTCAATCAAGCTTAAACTCTCAGAATAGGCACCTGCTCACAATTGAAAAAATTGAAGGTAATAAAAGGAAGGCCATGAAATTTGTAGGTGAACAGCAGCCAATTTTCTGCGTCCTTTTGCATCTCATTGTCAGGTGGAATAACTTGATAAATTGAGAAACTACTTTTTCTCTGATCAATGGTAACTTCATTGATTTTAGCATTAAAGCCAAAAGTTGAGATAAATCCAAAGAAATTGATGCTAGAAAAGGGAAAAGACAAAGTGCAATGCAATGCCACAGGTCAAGTAGGCATGACTGTGAGATGGATAATGCCATCAGCAGATGTGTTGGTTGTAAACACGAAACCATCAAAATTGACTAATGGCATCCTATACAAAGAGTCAAGATCCTTGAGGATCAGGAATCTATTAACGAATGATGTGGCTTCTGACCCTAAATGCAAAACATATATGAGTGCAGCTGTTGTAGTCTGTGAAAGGAAAATTGTTTGCAAAGCTCAATACACATTCAACAAAGATATTAGTGCTGAACAGGAAACAGCTGTATATTACAGGAAAGGTTTGTGGGCACTCTTTGATTATTCATTCTTAGTAATGATTGACTGCACCATGGATTGCTTGATCAGCTGCTTGAAATGATGATTATTTGATTCATGATGTCATTGATAATTCAAATGATGAATAGGTTGATTCCACTGATGGCTCATTTGACTGACTGACTGACTGACTGACTGACTGACTGACTGACTGACTGACTGACTGACTGACTGACTGACTGACTGACTGACTGACTGACTGACTGACTGACTGACTGACTGAATGACTGACTGACTGACTGACATGTTCATTGACTTGCTGATTGATGAACCAGTGAAACCCTTGCCCAGTGGTACTGTGTCCCTTTTTTGAATGCACTCTCAGCTTAATTTTTACATAGAGGAAGGAGCTTCGCTGGCCCTCTGTAATTCCAGGCGTAAGGGTCACTCGCAAAAACCCTCTCAGTATCCGAAAATCTACCCTCCATTGCTAGTTGGAAGTCATAAAAAGGATAAATTTGCGTCTAGTGACTTCTGCACTCTTTCTGAATCCGTCCCAGCCAACTAAGAAGTGAAACCGTACTGCAGCAATGTTTGTTTCCCTCGCTGGAATTATTTGCTTCCATAAATTTTTCGATGGGCTGCTAAAGAAAATTGAAGTTCCATAACTGGAAACAAGCCTCCAGGAGCACCTTTTGAGAGAAGTGCCATTCTGAGGTATGCCGTGATGAGGTAGGGTTGCCAGTTCCGTTTCTCGTCGTACTTTATCCTTGACTGATGCTAGGTACCCGTGTACTGCTTGGTGGACATCGAGAGGGTGGAGAGAGAATTGCGGACGAGGTCACCTCGAACCTGGTCCGTCCTGCTAAACATGCATCAATTCTGTGTTCATAATTTGCTTTTTTGACCATTTCAGAGCTTTATATCCAAATGACACTGGATGGGGGCGTCAACTCCCCAACTTATATAAATGCGAATAAAAATGGAGAAATCTCGTGTGCAGTTCTTTCGCTAGGCATAGTCTCTGTTCATTGGAGAAATAGTAATAGCCCTGAATGGACAAGACACACTACATTAGCTGTCAACAAAAGACAGGGGCCTCTGGGTTTCGTACGGGAGGTTATGCTATCAATAAAGCCAAATGCCGATGATATAATTAGCAAAGTTCCCTGTAAAAGGACCGGGTCAAGGGAAACCGCACTTTGCCCAACGAAATTTTATTGCACGGCTCGCTACCACCGTCATACGTCCATCTCCGTTACGAAGCAAAAAGATGTTTATTTTTACGTCGGTAAGTCGATAAATTCTTTCATTTTGAATTTTATAGTTCGATGTTTTTTTATATTTTTCGTTTTACTTTAGAGCTTTTGTCTCTTCCTATTTTTCTTAAGAGCTCCTGTCCTTTCAACATTGAGTCTTGAACTTTTGTCGCTTGAGCTTTCCTTCGTAGAACTTCGCTCGTGAAACATTTGGAGCACACTCGTGAAGGAGATTTAAAGGGTAGATTAACAGACAGCAAGGGTATCAGGAATAAAGATGAAATTATTCGTTGCCATGTTGACGTTGAGCGTATTTTGTCACTTGAAAAGAAACAGAAGTTTCTTAAGTGTGTTACTTTCGGTTTCAGAACTTCCAGGCAAGCCAGACTCCTTAGAGGCGGAATGTCAAAGTACTAAATGCGTAATAACCTGGTCGCAAAGTCGTAGCGGCGATCTTACAATGAAGTCATTTGAGTACAGTGTTCAAGTCCATGGACCGTCAATACTCTCCCAACGAATTGTCAAGGCCCAAAGATTTGAAGTCACAAAACTACTGCCGAATCGGAAGTATACCGTTGACATCATAACTCGTGTCAAAGATTCCAACGGAAGTACATGGAGCAGTGATGCTGCTCAAGTGACATTTACCACTCGCACTGTCGGTATGTAACTGTTTCACGTGAAAGCTACATTACCGTAGTTATGTTAGCTGCATTTTTTAGCCGCAGAATATTGTGTGAAATACCCCGTGTGTTACTATGGGATATCGAGATAAACTCTGCCTATTTTTTCAAGCTCCCTCTACTCAAGTCACATTCGAAGAACCCATCCGAGGAAGTGACAGTCTAACCATTGGATGGCAGGTGCGTTTTGAGTTCAAGTTAATTCAATGTCCGTGAGCCTAGGATGTGGCATTACGGAGAACATAGCAAACACGCTATTTTAGTTTATGGATCAATCAGCCAATGTCCTACATTTGAATGTAATTACTTGTGTTACATTTTGTCAATGGTATTCCATTGCGACGTATTGTCTTTTATATTAATGTGTGTCATATTATATGTTATTATATTCTATCTCTTCGTATTTTCTGTTTTGCACTGTATTGTATTGTATTGTATTGTATTGTATTGTATTGTATTGTATTGGAATGTATAGTATTGCATGTCATTTCATCATACATTCATGTATAGTCTGTTATTGTATTAGGTTGTATATCATTTTATTGAATATTATTTGATGGTATGGTGTGCCATGCTATTGTATGTTGTTTTTCGGCGTATCATTGAATCATGTATCACTACCTTTTCTTGTTTAGCTTACTATCTTCATTTACTCATTTACTTCATGATATTGTTGCTATTTTGATACATTGTATAATGATGCATATATTCACCATATTAGAGTCATACCATTTTGTAAAATTGGACAGAGGGCTTATTCAGTACAGCCTTTTTCCAGCGTTCTTAAGGTTCTTGGTTGGATACCTGTCCTCGCATATTTAGGTTATGAATGGCGTAGTTTGGTTTATCCGACTGATATGGTAAACTGCTGGGGAGCTAATAGTTGGCTGATAGGTGCGGTGTTTCTGATGGTATCGAATCAAAAACGCTATGAATGGTTCCCTGATCTAACGCAAAATGAACTGCTTCGCTGTTCGGCAGATACAGACATTTTGCCATTTTTCATGATTTGCATTCCACTTAAGATGGTCCATGAAGAAGCGCTTCACTTTGTAAATCACATGCGAATTTTTTTATTTGTGGCCATTGCACATATCTTCTTATTAAACTCATATAATTTAGAAGAATGGTCTGGTGCTCAGGGCTCATTGTGCAACGTTCTTTTCGTAGCCACTGGTGTTACCCGTTGGGAATGGGCTTTTGCTGAAATACGATTTCAAACTGGAGCAGTTGAAATATGGCGAGCGAGACTTGGATAAAGTGCATGGCCTACGAAAAATCTTATTGCTTGGCAATTTGAACAGCACAGCAACACTGCACGTGTTCGATAGGCTCAAACCATGGAGCAAATATGCTTTCACTTTGATTCCATACAACAATCATCACCAACCGGGTAAGGAATCGTCAGTCGAAGTCTCAACCAACGAATCAGGTAATATTCAGACTTTGCATCGATGTAGTAATAAAATTTTATGGTAGTTTTTATCGATGTGTGAATAGAAGTATCCCCTTGATTAATTGAAAAATTGCTTGTCGTAGACAATTGAGATGAAAGTTCTAAATTTTAGTTCCTTCCAAACCACCAAGTGACGTCCACATCAGTGTGCAAGCGAGAGCTATCGATCTTCAGTGGAGCCAGCCTCCGTTTACGGACAGAAATGGCCGCATTGTTCAATATCGTATTGACTGGAAGAAGATGAGTAGCAAGTTGCGGAAAGAGCGGAATGTGGATAAATATCTAACCCGGACTGGAGAGCTGTCTGAGTTCAAATGCGGTCCCCGTGATAATATCTGCTCAACGTCATTTTCAGGGCTAAGACCCTACACGAAATACGCTTTCAAAATTGCAGCAAAAACCTCGAAAGGTCTGGGCCCGTTTAGTGCACAAGAAAACGTTCTTACAGCTCAAGCAGGTAGTCTTTTTGCACCATAGTGATAATTGTCTTTGCATGCGTGGGGAAAAAGAACACTGTTGCATATGTTGCATGATGACAGAAGATAACTTCACCTTTAAAGTATTGATTTTGAGCGAATTTCTGATAGGCAAGCGAAAGCTAAATTGGCTTAGAATGTATTCGCATCTTCGTGTAGCGTTTCTTCTAAGATACATTTTTATAGAGCAGAAATCGTCAGAATTTTATCCGCAGATCCAATTTGCCCCCTCATCGTCCCTTCATTTTCATTCAATCTAAATTTTTTTCAGTGTCATACTAATTGGGATGGTTGATACTTATTCACCGTAATTCTTCGGCATTCAGAACAGGCAGTGACTGTTGCCTTGCTTTCACATATGATTTATTCATCCTCATGTGATCACGTTGCCTTGCGATTTGCTAGCAACCGTTTCTTGTCGCTAAGTTTTTCAAAGTTCATCAGAACATACAGGGACTTTTTTGTTGCTTTTACGTGTTGGATCTCATCATTTATAGCCCCTACGGCGCCGTTATCACCCGCTTCCAATGAGAGCAAAGAAGCATTTTACTTGATGTGGAGGGAACCAAAGTTTCCAAATGGAGTCATAATGGAATATGAAATTGAAATGGGGGTAGACGCAAAAATAAAAGCTGATTTCACCAGAAATACGTATTATGATACCAACTTGACTTCTCAAGAAACCATCAAATTCAGGGTAATTTTTCGTGATTTAATTGAACAATTTTATTGCTTGCTGATAAATTGATTGATTGATTGATTGATTGATCGATTTACTGATTGATTTATTCATCAGTTGGTCGGTGGGTTGATTTCTTCCCAGATGGTTTAATTGATTGGTTTATCAGTTTACTGTTTTACAGACTGGCTCATGATTAATTGATTTTTCTGATAAAGTTACTAAACGATCGACGAAACAATTTATCTATTGATCAATGGATTGATTTATCCAACTATTAATTGAGTGATTGATGGATTATTGCAACCAATTGATTGATTGAATGAAGGACTGATTAGTTGATTAGATAAAACGTCGAACGTTCATATTTCATTCAATTTTGTCTCATCGTTTTCTAGGTGAGAGGCTACACCGAGTATCTTCACAATAACGGAGGTCACCCTGGAGACTGGACTGCCTGGGTCATTGCAAGTAGGCACAGTTATTTTTTCACCAATTCATACCTTATTGTTCAAATTTCCGATTGTATTGTGACAGTTTGCATCGTTGCATTGGTATTTGGCTCTCAGAAGTCAATATACTGTCTGTAATAGCAGGAGAGTCAAATAAGCAACAAGAAAGCTTTCTTATCTGGTGTATGTTGGTATTTTACTGACATCGCCTTGGCACAGGGAACTCCACTTTTCATCTTCTGATAATGAAGCAACAAATTTTGAAAGCAGACCAAGTTGTCCTCCCATAATTGTTGCTCTTTGAGCAGGAGGCTTTTAGGGACAGAACATCCTCATGCGCATGCATGGTGCCCCTTGCATTGCACCTTGCTCCCCCCCCCTCCCCCCACCTCAGTTTGGTCAGGGGATTGTCCTGGTTAGGGAGGCTTGCTTGCTTTTCTGGCTTATTAACAATATTTGTACAGCATCTTCAGTTTTAAGGTATGAAGCACAATGACGCTCTTCAATGCGAAGAGCCTTATGTGTACCCTCTCAGACGGCATTATGCTACATTTTTAGGTATTATCTCTCTACATAGTCAGCATTTTACGTGAGTATGATGTATGTCATTTCTTGCTCTCAGAACGATATATCAAGCCTTACGTACCGCCAAAGCCACACGAAGGAAAGCAAAGTAAATCAGTGCTAGCTATTGGTGTCTCCTTTGGATTGGTAGTTTTTCTCCTTCTGATGGGTGCTATTGTGCTTTTATTCCTCTATAGAAAGTACGTATGATTTTCGCTGATTTAATTTTTCCTTTTTGCGTCTGGCTGCATCCCGGATGTTTTCCGTGGGTTCTATTGCAAAATCCTATTTGTTGCCTACTTCATGTTATCTCTGTGTTGTAGTCAATCAGTATATAAAAGCAAGCGCAAATGGTGAGGCACATTTTAACAGGGTCATAGCAGGCTTTAGCATCCGATTTCATCTTTGTTTGAAACACAGTACTGAATAATGGTATGAATTTAGCAGCCAATATTTATGGCTCCAGTTGATCTAATGAAGTAACAGATGTAGCCAATCGGCCAATCAGTCAGTTGCTCCACCACCGGTGAACGTGTTTTCTGGTTACCTATTTTTCAGTCGAATGATATTATTTGTAACAGGCAAGCCAGCACAGGGGCTGTACGGAGCAATATGGAGTACCTGAGTTTTCTGTGAATTTGGATTAAGTAAATATCATTTGCTCTTTCTCAGAGGTAAGAATGGCATTCAGTCATTCGTAATGCGAAGTACTGCTTGGGGCATTGACTTGGACTGGGGCTTGGAGACTCTGGGTCCAACGGTCCAACGAGTGCAAAAGTACTTTTCATAGCGTTCGCTTTTTTAGAGGCTTTAAAAGATTGAAAGATTGGATCATAGGTGCTAAGTTTTCTAGCCATGACTGAAGTTGCCATTGCACACAAAGAAATCCCAATCTTTAAAACACTTTAAAGAGGACATTAAGGCTCGCGGTTTCACATGCAACTGTAGATTTTGTAAGAGTTTCGTTGCAAATTTTGGTTTTATATAGATAGATTTATGTTCTTCGCTCTATTCCGTTTTGTTTGTTAATAATATTTTATCAAAATTGTTAGCATTAATTAGCCTCAAGTCATTAGGCTCGCAAACCTTAAATGATAATGCATTCTTATTATGATATTATTATTATTGCTATTATAGTTCCTCGCCAGTTATATGTTTCTGGACGTTATTGTGCAGATGCATACTCTTTTTCTCTGTGATGTAGATTTCCCTAATGGTTTCACGTATCGCCCTCTCTGCATTTCAGACGGCAGCATGGTGAAAATCGTCGAAAGTCGGAAGTTGAGATGGATTCTATTGCTGATGCCGAAAATGAAGACGTACACATTGTCACCGGTGAAAAAACGCCCCTCACTCGTGGAGATCTTGGTAGTCGTGGTAAGTCCAAGGCAATATTTGACAACTATCCTTATTCGGCAAACTTTGCAAATTAACTTTTTTGATGCGTTGATTCAGCAGTGTCAGCTTGCTTAATGTCATACTTTCTAGGATGTCAAACTACTGCTGCTCGTGCCTTGTTTTTAAGGCCTGCAGTCGTGAGTCAAAGACCGTGCAGCAACACATAAACAATGATATATGAAGTCATTAGAGGATTTAGCATTGCAAGGAAAATAGAGCGACTCTGTTTTTCACGGTGATTTCACCTTGATTTTCTGTCGCATGTAGTGGTAGACCGTCATTCATCCCAAGAACGTGCAATTCGTGGAACGTCTTGCCTTCTTCAATTACTGATTCTGACAACTAGCCACCTTTCAAATCCAGGATCGATAGACTTGATCTCATCTCCCTCTGCTCTTAGCCTTTCGCTTTCTCCTTTCTTTGTTTGTTGTGGCTTTGTAAAGGCCACCATGGCCTTTCCTCAGCATAACTCACTCAATCCTATAACTTACCATATTTCAAATCCAAGATCAATAACCTTGATCTCATCTCCCTCTTCTCTTAGCCGTTCATTATTTTCTTCATTTCTTTATTGGGGTTTTTACGGGCTCCCATGGCCTTTCCTCAACACAACTCACTCAATCCTATAACTTACCATATTTCAAATCCAAGATCAATAACCTTGATCTCATCTCCCTCTTCTCTTAGCCGTTCACTATTTTCTTCATTTCTTTATTGGGGTTTTTACGGGGTACCATGGCCTTTCCCAAACGTAACTCACTAAAGAAAAGATGGTGTGGCGGTTAGGGTACATGCCTGCTGTGCTGAATTTCTCTATCGCGGTACCGCGCGCGACTGTGTACTAACCTGGGCGACCCTTGCTTTAAAATGCAATCGACAGAGTTTGAATCGGCGCCCATTTTTTGATGGAACGCGTATTACTTGATGACTTGGTTCGTGCCCGAAACCTAGCACCAAAAGTGAAGTACACAAAACACATGATCCATGTTAAATGTATTCTTGTGTCGTAGAAACAGTGGATTTGCCAACTGAAGACCATGCCCACCCCCCTATTCCAATCGAAGAATTTCAAGCTTATGTAAGCAGCATTAGGGATCAAGAGGATGCACTCATTTGCCATCAATACATGGTATGTTTCTGCAATAACTGGATTGGCCTTGTTGTAACTGCAAGCATCTCCATCGTATACCCGAGCACAGCAGAAGCCAGGTGTCGTGTTCCCGTTGCCAGTGGAGTGGAGCTCGATAATGGTTGCCCCGTTGCCGTTTACCTTTACCTCAATGCTTTTTGTGTTTTTACTTGCGCATGGTTAAAAATAAGCCCTTTCAGAAACAGCTCCTAGATCTCAGTCATTCTATTGCAGCTTACTTCTTTTAGTACCGTCAGCATGCCTTTAATTGAACCGGAAAATTTGAAGGTCGCTTTGTAAAATCAGCAAAGTACTGTTCAATGTTATTGATAATTGTCCTGGGCGATATTTCAGTGCAATTATGACGCAAGATTGTCAGGACAAGAGAGACATAAGTTTGCATTTTGGTGGTGCGAATTCGTCAGAGACCGCCATTTTCAATTTAGATGTCTGACAAAAACGTGATTTTTCATTTCGGTGTGCAATTGTTTGTACCATGACTTCAAGTATGAATTTCAAATGTTTCAATACGATTCTCTTTTGCCGATTTTACCAATTTTCAATTCGATTTTCAATTAGAAAGAACTGATGACTGGCAAATGCTATTCAACTGAAGTCGGCCTCAAACCTGAGAACAAGCCGAAAAACAGATATGTAAACATTGCTGCTTGTAAGTCCTCTTAAGATTTTCTTTTCGTGATGATGGGCACACCTTTGATTCTTCGATCGTCAAGAATTGGTAGCCAGAAATGGTGTGTGAAAAAGTCTGGTCGTTGTTCTTACGTTTTATATACATATACATATCCATATCCATATACATATACATATACATATACATATACATATACATATACATATACATATACATATACATATACATACATGGTTTTTATGAGCATATCCACAACTAAAGCGTGGCTCTTTAACTCTAGCTAAAAAGATTTTGTCCCTTATGTTTACAGTTTATTTAACGAATAGTGAAATTGAAAATGAAAGAAATGCAAAACGTCAAAATGAATAGTTAAAAGATTAGAATAAAATTTAATTGGCAAGTCGTTCGTTAGTTTGCATAAAGAGCTCTTTCCGCAGGCTGTTATAGAACGAAGGCAGAGTTGCTTCCTGTCGAGCAGTAGATGGCAATCTGTTGAATTGTTTACTGGTTTGATCTTGGGGTGTTCCTTTTATCATCGAAGACATTAGCTCTAAGTCTTCACAACTCCAAACTACAGAGTAATCATTGTTTTGCCAATGATGCCTTCGATTTTGTTTCCAGGGGCGAAAGCTTTAGTTGCTTCATTAAGCTAATTGATTTTTGGAGAGTGAGTTATTCCTAGCTTGTAAGTTACAAGATTGGATTTGATGCTTCCTTGTAGATGACCATTCACGTGTTATATTGAGACCGGAAAGTGGGAAGAAGATTATCCACCACAAGGAATCGGACTACTTTAATGCAAATCACATAGAGGTAACTTCAGTTATTTATTATTAAAGGCTATGCTATGATATAATACTCTGTGCCAATAAAGTTGCGTAAACCTAAGTCTCATACTTGTAATGAGCATTGAGGATGGCAGAGAGGTACCATCCCCCAGCCACGGCGCTGTGAGATCACCTTGTCAGTTCCTTTCCTCGCTGTATGAAGATAGGTAAGGAAGTTCTATTAGATATCGTAGCCATAGTATGCAGTGCTATTTCATATCAGGCACTGATTTTCTTTGAAAATTCGTTCCACAATATCTGCTTTTAAGCCCCTCTGATTTATTCTTTCTTCGTGACAGGGTTATTGTCCACAGTCGTCCTCAAAATACATTGCTGCTCAAGGTAGGTTTATTTGCTTTGCTCGTATCTTCCGTGACTACTGCTTCTGTGTGATTACGCTAAGAATGAGGGCCTTGATATTTGGCAACCAGTTCTGAATCGTGCTTACATGAGATATTTCATGAATAACGACAGTACATGGTTTTAGTACTGCACTATGATGTAGTATACTGCACTGCATCGAATTGCTCTGTGTTTTACTGACTCGCATTGTAATGCCCGGAACTACTTTCTGTTCTACTGAACATAACTAACATTTATTGTACTGGATTGCATTGCGTTGCGTTGTTATGTACTGCATTGCATTGCATAGTACTATACTGTGCTGCATTGCAATGCACTGTACTGTGTTGTACTGCATTGTGCTGTATTGTATTGTGTTGCATTGCATTGTACTGTACTATTTTGTACTGCATTATACTGTATTGTTTTGTACTGTACTGTGTTGTACTGCATTGTACTGTGTTGTGTTGTACTGCATTGTACTGTGTTGTATTGTATTGCATTGCATTGTGCTGTATTGTCTTGTACTGCATTATACTGTATTGTGTTGTACTGCATTGTGCTGCATTATGTTGTATTGCATTGCATTGTACTGTACTGTACTCTACTCTACTGTACTCTACTGTACTATATTGTACTACATTGTTCTTTACTGTGTTGCACTGCATTGTAATGTACTGTGTTGTACTGTAACGTGATTTACTATACTATATTGTACTACCATCTAATTTACCGTTCTTTTCTGTGCTGTACTGCACTGCATTGCTTTGTACTATAATGTGCTTTTTTATGCTATAGTGTACTGTGTTATACTCTGCTGCACTGTAATCTACCATGCAAACTGCACTTTGCTGTACTGGGGTGTTGCTCCAAAATCTACCCTGTCTTCTCGACAAAGTCCAGTCCAAAGCCATTCGTCTCATAAATAATCCTAACCACACCAAATCTCTCCAACCTCTTTCCCATCGTCCTTTAGTTGGAGATCTTGTCATCTTTTACAGATACTTTAACGGGCATTGTTCGCAGGAGATCAGGGACATTATTCCTGTTCCTCTGAGGCATGTCAGGACCACCAGAAGCTCAACTCACTCACACCCTTACCAAGTTTCACGATCCAATCCACAAACGCTATCCCGCAAATCATCATTGATCCCAAGAACGTGCAATTCATGAAATGTCTTGCCTGCTTCCTTTCTTGAATGCTGCAACTTGCCATCTTTCAAATCTAAGATGAATGAACGTGATCTTATATTTTTCTCATCTTAACCTTCCCCTTCTTTCTTTCTTTCTTTGTTGTTTCTTTGTATAGGCCACTGTGGCATTTCATCAACATAATTCAGCAAAGAAAATAAAATGTACTTCATTTCAATAGAATGTACTGCACGTTACTATACTTCCATGTAGGAATAGAACTGTGTTGCGCTTTAGTTTAGCTGTGCTGTGTTTGACTGTACGATCCTTGATTCATGCAACAGGTCCTATGGAAAGTGTTTTTCCAGACTTTTGGCGAATGGTTTGGCAAGAGAATATCAGTGTGATTATAATGCTTACAAATCTTGAAGAGGGAGAAAAGGTAACTGAAAACATGATCTTCACCAAGCCATGATAGTAACTGCTGGCATCTGTTGAGTGAAAAATAATTTTTCACAAATTTCTATTGCAGCATGTGTCTACAGAGGGATTTCTGTTCGTAGTCATTATCAATTTTCCTAGAGTTTTTCTGAATTTAAACAAAGATGCTTATACTTCGGCAACTGCCATCTTAGACAAATGCCTAAACGCGGGTTGAGGTTTCGTGGCTAATAACTTCATATTTGAAGGGATATATGTATATGTCAGCTCTTTAATTTGGAAAACTTACTTAAAAGCCTCAGTGTTCCTTTCATTTTTACGCAAATGGTGCACACACATATTGCCCAATTCTGTGATACCGACTCTTTATCTGTCGACAAATGGCTTTTATGCTATGATTATGACGCTTGCTGTAATATTTCTCTTGTAGGTAAAATGTGACCAATATTGGCCCTCTCACGGTGCTTGTAAATACGGACACATTACTGTGCGGTTTCTTAGAGCGGATCAGACTGCTGATTATTTCACCAGAACATTTGAAATTGAAAAGGTCAGTCAGTAGATATTTTTGCGGCATTTTGGAAGACAGGCCCTTTTTAAAAGTAAATTATACGCTTTCTCAAACGCTCACGAAAGTAGGTTTTTGATTAGTGAGGAACAAGGCTTGTTTGCTTACTCTTATTGAATGTTTAGCTGGAGATGAGCCTCAGATGTTCTTGCAATGCTAGCTACTGCAGTCTAGCGCCAGAACCACTTGGCTGTAATATCAGCTAATTGTAAAGTTATGAGAATGTTGTATGAACCCACAGGATGAATAAAGACAACATAGACTCTAGTTTCTTCAGCTTCAACGTAAAGGCAACCCAAAACCACGCCTCATTTCAATGCAAGTTATGAGAATGTGACATAATCATGTAACATAGTCATGTGACATATTCATGTGATATAATCATGTGAAATAGTCATGTGACGTATTCATGTGACATAATCATGTGACATTAGTCAGACGACATGACATGATACAAATAAGAAATTTCATTGACTCCACAAGACTTGGTAGTGGAACTAACTGAGAATGGACAAGTAATGCCCATCTCTGTAAAATATAGGAAGCCGTAGGAAAGGACATTTCACCTCGATTATGGTTACATGTTGTGTTTCACCACAATGTAAT
The DNA here is from genome assembly GCA_964026355.1 of Pseudorhiza aurosa. Lineage (NCBI taxonomy): Eukaryota > Metazoa > Cnidaria > Scyphozoa > Rhizostomeae > Lychnorhizidae > Pseudorhiza > Pseudorhiza aurosa. Next base: position 6,031,236 of record OZ032123.1, read on the forward strand.
AAGTGGTAAGGGACGCTGTGGTTCGGCACTTGTACTGCTTTGCTGTACTGCATTTTGCTGTACAGTACTGCAATATTTTTGGCTGTATATTGGTGTGCTTGAATGTACTTCACTGTATACCGCAGTGTATGGCCTTGCTTAGGAATTCATTTTTAGAATTACTTTTGATAGCGTTGATGCCATTTTGCAGGGAATCGGTAAAGACAAAATTAAGAGAACATTAATGCAGTTCCATTTTATATCTTGGCCTGATTATGGTGTTCCGGAATTTCCGACGGCGATACTTTCTTTGAGAAGACGCGTTCGACATAATTACTGTGGTGGAGGACCAATGTTGGTTCATTGCAGGTGTGTGGTGGCCCATTCTGTTTAATCTGACTGTGTTTTGTGTGCTACATTCATCATCTGCAAGTAGGTTATAGAAAATATATAAGCTGTTTATCGAGCAGTGCCCTGTTATTTCGTCTCTATGATTCAGCATCTCCTGATTATGTGTCAGGATACTCAGTGGTAAGATTCTTGTGCATTCATCCGATGGTCAGTGGTTCGAATCTGCCTTCAGCTTAACTTTCCCCAAGAGTGAAGAGAGTCGCTTGCTCTTTGCGATTCCATGCCCAGGAATCAGGAGGTCTAGTCACATCGAGAGGGAGGACCTGTACACTGCTCGATAAGCAAAAAGCGTCTCATTGTCCAAATGTCTACCTTTGAAATGAAGGTAGAATGATATGCATGAAAAAATAAAATATCTCCTGATTCCTGCTCCTGAAGCCATAAAGAGCTACCGACTCGCCTCGCTCTGTGTCCAAGCTAAGCCTGATAATGGATTCGCACCACTGAGCATGGAGATGTAATAAGCGGTGTAACTAGCGGGCTATCCTTACACCATCCTGTTGTTGCTGATGTGCAGCCTCTTCAAATGTCAGACCATTTTGTTGACGTCATTAGAAGAGTATGCGGACCAGGTTGGTAGACGTTTTTGAGACGTAACGGGAAGATTAAGAGCGATCATATGCTTGATTTTACCGACATTTTAATGACTAAAGTGATAATAATAATACAGTTCTTATACAGGGTAATTCAGTCAGCTACTTTATCCTAGCTGCTACCAAAAGAGGCCCTGTAACAAAAAAATCGAAATAAGGAAGTCAAAGTTATAAGAACTACAAAGGCTACAGTCAATAAAAGTTTAGAAGTAAATCAACCAACAAAAATCTCTTTCAGTCTCTGTTTGAATGGACGACAGAACTTTTCCTTCTTCAATTGCATCGGCAATTTATTATAGATCTTTGCTCCACTAAAAAACTCCACTAATTGTGATTATTCTATGAAGATGTAGCATATTTGAAGTATGTTTACCGGGTAACCCATATTAAGTTGTAGCGTAAACGAAGAGACCGAATGAAGGGTCGCTGTGTGAAGATGAGATGCTTGTCTGGATCTCATTATCACTTCTGTTTCAGCTTATGCTCTGGCTGTTCTTATTGCCGTAATTACTCCTGTTAGGCGAGTCACACCTAATGACAAAGGGCTAACAGAAGGGCCTTCTTCCTTATTTGCATTCCTAACACTTTTCTTAAGATCCTTGCTGCTCTTAACAGTGCAGTCTTTGCATCTCATATTACCATCATAATCATTTTCAGTATCATTATTATTTTTACTTTCATTACTTTTATTCTTTGTTAACTTGTCCGTAGGTTCTTTTGCAATCTTGAGAAAGTCTTGTGGCACATTCATTTAGATTTTCAACAGCTTTGCTATCCAGCAGTCGCCTCAATTACCTGATGATTTTATATTTTCTGCATACGTAACGAACTTTTCTCTAACCCGGACCTTCTATCTCAATGAAAGCTTCCTTTTCTCCCTTTAGCTCTTCTGGTAAGAATTTAATTTCATCCTCTACTGTTTTTGTGTGTGTTTAGTTGATAAAAGCCTCTGTAATTAGGCCAGCCAGATGCCAATCACCTGCCATTAGAGAAACTGGTATTTGTATGCTCAGTCTATGTATTTGTATCAACGTGAAATTTGTAAAAATCGACCTTATTGTTATAGAAGACCACACGAAACTGCGAGTGTTAATTAATTAGACGCCAGCCTACCCACTTGCATAGTGTACATTTTTATTGCCTTAGTGCTGGTGTTGGTCGAACGGGCTGCTTTATACTCATTGATGCCATGCTAGAAAGAGTTGACAATGCGGAAGGAAGCGTTGACATCTTCAACTATTTGCAGTACATGAGAACCAGGCGAATTAACATGGTGCAAACATTGGTAAGATACATACATTTCTTTGCTCTTCTAAACATATTTAGTTTCTTTGTGAGAATGCGGGCTTGTTGAGGCGACACGGCACAAGTATGGCAACTACAGCCTGGCAAGTTGCAAGTTTAGGATGTTTAGCATCAAGGCCGGTAGCTGTAGTGATTACGTAACTTTATAATTCTAAGAGACTAGTTGTTAGGACTAGAGGAGTGTAGAGGAGGAGTCGGCCTGGTAGCGTGATACCAGTGGAGATCGCCAAAGTTTTATGTTCTGTTGAGACTTAGTTGTTTTTATTTGTCTTTCCTACCCCACAAGCGTCAGTACGGAATATTGTAGTAGCTTAGTCAGTAGGGTGCGGCATGAGGGTCCAAAGGTCCGGGTTCGATACCTGTCCTTGACAACTTGGCGTCTCTGTATCAAAGTTCGGTTAACCTGAACTTTGCAGGGAGTCTTCTTCTTCTGGGTGTTGATGGCAGATGTTTCGGTTCACCTCAGCAAAATTTCTTCCCTGGTTGGATTTTCATTTTGCTTTTATTCTAAAAAATCTATCAATCTACTTTATTTACAAGTCAATGTACTGCATTATAAGCTGCTAATAAAAACTACAAGACTGTATATACAGTATATTGATTAAGGAGGATCTCTCTAAATAGATGAGCTAATCAAGAGATAGCCCCCCTTGAATGAAAGATCAAGCAAAATTATATAGAAACAGTAATAACAATGTCGATCAATCAGATACGCCTCACATAAGTTGCTCATTAGGCACACGCGTATAAAGCTACTATTTAAACTTGCAACCTACTTGAATAGTGGGGCTCCATAATTTAGCTTTGTACAAGGGAAAAGGGGAATAAACTCATTGCCCGGCTTATACCAACACAATGCATCACCATCGATCACGCATGCTCTGACAAGTCCCATTGGTAATGGTGAAATGTCAGTATTGCTTCTTTATTATTCTGTTAGCATTCTACTTTTATAATTGTTTCATTTTTGCTTCGATCCATCCGATCTGTTTGTTGTTCCTGCCTAATTTTAACTTACTGTGCCAGTCGTATTTTGTTCCTGCCTACGTTCTCCTTTGTTTTTACGTCGATTTTGGCCTTTGAATAGCGTCGCATTGCCCACCTCGTAGCAAAGGCAGGCAGTTGTCTCATAGTTTCCAATGCTTTCTCTTGTAGGATCAATACATCTTTGCTCACCTTTCCATTCTTGAATACTTGACATTTGGGGATACAGAGATCTCTGTCATTGATTTTGAAAAGAAACTCAAAGATTTACAGAGAGATAGCGGCATTGGAAACGAATTTGATGTAAGGCAACGTCTACAAAATTATTTATATCGTATAGACATTTTTTGCTTCAAATTTTATGTCATAAGAACTTGTCATGGATAAGACGTATCACTGCATCCTGGGATGAGGGTCTTTTGCGGAAGAATCTCGAGTTTGGGTGTGTGGAGCCACCCCAAAGTCATCTTTGCTCCCAGGTCCATCTTGACCCAGTTCCATCCTGACCCAGGATAGTGGTATCTGCCAGGATTCCTGCTGCCTTCTAGTAGTGTTATTGGCTTGAAAAAAGCTAGAGATAGTGTCTCGTTCAAAAATGCTACGTTGACCTAGCTACTGGGGCATTAAAATCCAGCTTGAGTCCCAAGCCTGGATGAATGGGCAGGGTCGGTGACAGGCAGGGTATTTGCCGTTAAGCCTTTCCCAAACGACACGATGATGCTCACTAGATCAAATGCAGCTCACGCCAAGCCATCCCCCGAAGGGAAGTCCAGCAACACCACCGGATGTGACATGTTAGAACTAATTCGAAGTGCCCCCCCGGAAACAATCAAGATAGAGACGCAGAAAACCAGAGAAGTGACGCGAGCGTTTTATTTTCATTTAGAGCTGTGATGAATTGACGAGGAAAAACTTCGTTTTAATTCAATTCGTTTCTAAATGAACGGTTAACGCCGGGTATAACCGTCACACGGACAGCTGTGAGAAATGAACAGCGACCACCTCGAAGGAAGAGAGTGCCAGGGACAGGATGAGATGGAGGGGAGCAATCCCCGCCTGTGACCCCAACTAAGTGGGACTAAACCCAGAGGAAGAAGATGAAATTATGTGATAAGAACGATTCGACTTAAGAAGGCATAGACATGAACAATTTCTAGACTTGCGTTGCTAAGCCTTAAAAATCAATAGTAAATGCTTTTTTATTCAAACTGTTGCAGCAATTTTTGCTATCTTATTTTTTTCATAAGTTTTTTTGCATTTCAGCTTATAGAGTCAACCTCTCCAGAGATTGAATCGATTGGTAAGGATGGCCTTCATAATCAAAGGGGTATTCTCCTTTCTCCTTAGAACTACCTTACCTCTCGCAATTTTTATACACAGAGATTTTGTATACAACCTTCATCGTCAACTACCATTGAGAATAACTTTTCTGAATTTCAGATAACTCCTGCAAAGTTTTGCTCAAAAGTGGAAAATTCATCGATGTTTTCTATGTTGATGTGAGTCTACTTTCTCCATTAAATATTTGGTTTTGTTAACTGTTTAACGGTTTTGTTCTTCCGTTTTCATGATTTCTGCCTAGCAACCGAAGGTAGTTTTTTTGACACTTAGAAGCGTTTTGCTTATCAAGAAGTGTCCAGGTCCTTCCTCTCGATTTGACCGCACCTCGTGATGCCTACGCCTGGAATTACAGAAAGCTGGCGACTTTCCTCACTCTAAGTGAAATTTTAGCTGAGGTGGGACTCGAACCACTGACCATAGGGTCAATTGGCAAGAGTCTTACCACTGAGCCATTCTGATACCTGAATAGATTTCATTATTGTCAGTCATGAATCAATGAAGATTGATGAAGGGAGCATAGCATTGAAGCTATTGGTCTTCGGTATATGATTGCGCTACGTACTCGATTTTTGAGTGTAGCAGAAACCAGTGACATCGCTCTGAGTTTTCCTAGGGGAGTGGATTTTCTGAGATGGTTTCTCCTTGCCTTCCGCCCACCAATGGTGTTTTATTGTGACACGTGCAGGATTGGAACTTTCAACCCCTACCTTGTGGGTCCGCACGCTCAACCACGGTACCTCTTGGCATTCGGTGGCCATAAGAATATAAGGGTGCCTTTATAAATGGGGGTGAATTTATTATTCGTAATATTCTGCATTTTGTACTCATTTAGAAGTCTTTGTCGTGTTCCAACGTACAATTCACAGTTCCTCTGTTACAACGCCAACTGTATGATCATTAGCTATCAATGTTCAAGTCTCTCTTCCAGATTCCTTTGCAATGCGAGCATATTGTGTTGATGTCTAATATTTCTCATTTACGTCCACTTGTTACAGGGGTACAAGCAACGAGACGCATTCTTGCTTAGTAATTCACCATCAGAGAATTTGACACCAGATTTCTGGAAGATGTTGATCGAGCATAATTGTCATACTATTGTCATGCTTAATCGTCTTGAGGATGAGGTAAATTCAGTTTAGTCATGGCTTCAATTCAATGTCACATTGTCATCTCTAGCCAAGGTTATCTTCTTTGGTTGTTCTAATCTTGATCTACTCATGCAGTTGGAATTGAAACAAGACCTTGAAGGAAACGCCAAAAAAGATGAGTGGCGATTTCTTGAACATAACATTTAAAGAACCCAATGGTGCTCTTCAAGGGAAATGTATCCTTATTTTTGGCAATTCGGTGACAGCAGTGCGTCGGCCAGCGCTTAAGGCTACCATAAACTGACAGAATATTACGCCTAAATCAAACCTTCGCCGGCGCTGTAATTTTTTTGCATATAGTAGCTGATTTTTCGTTGCAGGAAAACTTTAAATACTGGCCAGACATGAGTACACATTACAACTATGATAGTTATTCTGTTGTCATGACATCTGAGCATACCAATGGAAACATAGCCACGAGAAAGTTCAAGATTACTTCGACCTCGGTAAAGTTTTACTTGTGTGTTCTGTTCTGTCGTTAATTGATAGTAACCGTTGTCCATAACGGCGTTCTTCGAACCCATGATTTATCAGTACCTGTATGTTTAGCAAATAGCTGATTTGAAGGGTCCAAGTTTCATCTTAAGTAAGTTAACGAAAGAGGTTGCGGCGTGATGTTTGTTTCATTTGGAATCGTGTTAGAGACTCTATGGCGTACCTGGCGTGCCTGTGAGAAGAAATTAACAACATATGCATTGTATTGTGTCTAAAATATGTATTACAATTGCTGCCTTTGTAGCCATGGACTCCTCATAATAACATGAATTGCACGTTTATTTCTGTTTGATTGTATTTCATCGTGTATATGTACACATATGTATGCATATTTTACATGATAAGAGCAACAAGAGGACGTGATTTGAAAAAGACAATCACCAGCTTGCTCTTAGGACGAGAGAGAACAAGTTTAGATTAGAAATATTGTTTTTAGTATTTTGCTGAGTTTTCTAAAAAAAATGTGTGCACTAATTTATGATTCACATAAAAGAATAAATATCTTCGTTTTATTCAACCCAATGCGTTTATCTTCAGCATTATCTTTTTGAAGTATTGTTTGATTTGGTATAATCTATCCAAGAAAGCATTTTGTGTAGAAGGCTTACTGAAAGGGATTTTTCATCTTTCCACGCCCTTTTCCATGTCAAAATAGTTTTCCTTGTTAACTAAAACTAGCGCTTAATCAGAAAAATATCAACGTAAATCAATCTCTAGCTTTGTGGTCACACAGACCTTTGAAGTCGTTCATCCAACGTTTTGCGTCTCGTCCGATTATGGAATTACAAAGATTTTAATACCGCATAACTCTCTCGCAGCACTCACTCTTATCAATTGCAATTGCTTTTTCAGTCTCCCGAGGAGCACTTTGAATTGCAACATTTTCAATTTCTTGATTGGCCGTCAAATGATGTGCCAAAGAGCCGAAACAGTATATTGACCTTGATGTCGCTGATTGAGAAGTCAAGACAGAATTATGGAAACGGTCCAGTGCTGGTTCATAGTGGGTAGGCTCAAATCTTTCAATTTTCACCATCTACCTAGCAATTTCTACACTATTGATAGTTGATCTCAGTGGCATTGTCTTTTAATTCCACCGTTCCTACCGGGAAATGCTGTCGCTTATTTATTATCCCCACCGCGACGGGTTGTCAATCTAAAAAGTGACATGGAAGTGAATCTATCCAAGGAGCTTTCACCTTGTGTAGCCTTTTTGAAAACGATGCGGTATTTTCATGATTTGTGAATCTTGAGGAAGGAGAAACTAGGTTATCTGTGTGATTTCCGGGTTAGAATGGGCTCAACATACCCTCTGCGTGTCGTAAGAGGCGACTAAAAGAGGTTGGCGTCAGGAAGGACATCTGGCCATAAAAGCTTGTTCCAGTTCAATCCTACGGTCCCAAACGTCGAGAGAAAGATGCGTAGGAGAGGGTAGGCAGTTGGGACCCGAACAGCCTACCCCAGGACAGTCTAGGACCAGGCTGATAGAAGATGATCATGATGAATCTCAAGGAAGGAGGAACTAGGTTAAAAAATTTTGTCTATAAAGATGTAGCAAATGGGATTACTCTAACTTCAATTGGACAACCGCCAGATCCATGGCATACTGTTAGGTAGCGAGACATCTCCGCGAATGTTGGATTGTCTTTTGTTACGTGAGCAAAAGGCTTCAAGACAAAGGAACTCCAACATATTCTCGTCTTCTTGGTTAGCTCAACACAAGGCTCGCTAAAGCATTTCCATGGCTAAATCTATTGTGTGATTGTAACTGAATGATTCATCGATAATGTTTGTGCTTCTTTCTAGGAATGGAGCCGGCAGGAGTGGTACATTGATCTCCATATACAACAGCACCGAACGGCTGAAAGTTGAACAGCTCATCGATATTCCGCAGTGTGTTAGAGCGATAAGAACTGTAGTGCCCAATGCCATCGGAGTCGTCGTAAGTGTTAATTCTAATGTAATAAGACAGCGGAGATTTTATGACATACACCGTAATTTCTTGAAAGCAGGCCTACCATTGAAAGAGCCCAACTTGAATGCATTCTGGGGTTTTCATTAATTTTCCTGGATTATAGGCCGACATCGGAAATAAGTTGACTCGAATATAGGTATATAACCGTGTCCCTCGACTAACAAGTAAAAGAATAATGGAGGAGTTAGTTTCCCTGCTCGGTGCAGCTGTTCACGAGGTCGCCATTGAGAAGGCTTTCATTCATGCACCCCTACTTGAATGTAAGCTGGGGTTTTCATCCATTTTCCTTGGGAAATAAGCCTTTATTGAAAACACCCTGAATTACAATCAGTAGTAAGTACCATTGCGATATATTTTCCACCGTGAAATACAAGTTGCAATGAAGTGCAATCCTCGGTGTGAAGCAGTTTTCCCTATGTCTATTCAAAAATAGCTTATCGCAGCTTAGATACTCCAGATTATCACTATCCTCTTCGTGGCTTTTCAATTTTTTGAAAACCCTTGAACATAGGCCAATTTGAAACAATCCAAAAAATTCTGCAAAAACCTAAGTCACGACTTACCTTCAAAGAATTACATTATTCGAGTCTCTGTATATAGTGTAGAAACATGGCAAGTTAGACTGATTTATTGTGTCTGTCCAATATTTTGCAACTGTTAAGAAGTTGTGGGAGCAGTCGTACGCGTGACTGGCATTTTATGGCAGCCAAGCAAATACTGCATTGCTGGTAGTTTCCCGCAGCCATGTACCCCTGGTGCAATAAAGCTCTCGTACCCTAAAGCAGAGTTTAAAACTGACAATACTGTGGTGTTGCATGTGAGTAGGACGCCGTCAATTTGACATTCTGACACACCTAAGAAAACGAAAGGTAGTGACCCTAGCGCTCATCGCATCAGTATTTCAAATATATTGCTATTTGGTCGCCCTAGGACGTACTGAAATTCATACCCGAAGCTATGCTTATCGCCAAGATAAGAACGTACAGATATGGAGAGAAAAATGTCATGCGCGAACGGAACCCGTGGGCTATCGTTTTTCTCGAAAGTCAATATCTTATCACTGCCAAATAGCAAGATTTATGATACAGTCAGCTCTGTCTTATTTGAATTCGTGCAATTCGAGCTTTTGCAAATTCTAGCGAAGTTTTCAAGTCCCTTGAAGATTTCTAACACATAACCTCTACATTTCGAATCTCTGTCATTTCAAACTTTTTGTAATTCGAACATTTTTACGATCTCCCAGAGAGTTTGAATTAGACCGAGTTGTCTGTATATGGATGGGAAACCTCGCATGTAAAAAATGACACTTCTGACGAAATTTCAGAACAGAATCAGCAACTAAATGCCTTGCAAATGTAATCGTTTCCAGAGCTTTGTTGTCAATACCACTTATCTTTGCTAAAGATATAGGCTGGTATCTGTGGCAATGTTTAATGGGTTTAAGACTTTATAGGCTGCTTACATATAGCCCATTGGACACTTGAACATCAACCCTAATCGTGTTTTAGTTAGATGACATTCTAAGGGATCGATTGATATCCCTTTTTAGATCAGAGCAAATATGTGTTACCATCCATGTTAAGCTATTTCTCAACATAGGCTAGCTATTGATCTCTTGTTTCATGCAGAAATGCCTTTCTTTAACAAATATGCAAATATTGGTAAGGGAACAAGCACACTCACAACACACACAACACACACACTCACCACCACAACACACACACACTCGCCACTACAATACACACACACTCACCACTACAATACACACACACACTCACCACTACAATACACACACACACACACTCACCACTACAACACACATACACACTCACACACTCACAACACACACACTCATCACCACAACACACACACACGCTCACACACACACACACACACACACACATGCTCACCCTTACAACACACACACACTCACCACCACAACACACAAACACACACACACACACATACACACACACACACACACACATACACACACACACACACACACACACACACACACACACACATACACACACACACATACACACACACACACACACACACACATACACACACACACACACACATACACTCACACACACACACTCACCACCACCAGTGCCACCTTATGTGTCAAGATAGCTCAATGGTAAGATTCTTGCACATTGATCCTATGGTCAGTTGTTCGAGTCCCACCTCAGCTAACTTTTCACTTATTCACTTAGAGTGAGTAGAGTTGCCAGCTCTCTATAATTCCCGGCGTAGGGATCACGAGGTGTGGTCACATCGAGAAGAAGGACCTGGACACTGCTCGATAAGCACAAAACTTCTCAGTGTCCAAATTTATACCTTTGGCATATAGGTAGAATCATGTGTACAAAAAAATAGTCTTTATTAACTCGGCTAAGCACGATGAAACGTTTCACCCTGTTACAGTGGTCTATCTCGTCTGATTTTCACTGGCTTCAATTCCCATGGCCCCCTCGAGCTGTTCTTTATATACGTCTAGCCATGAACCGCTTTAATATCAATTTTATATTCGCTCTAACCATTCGATCTCTGATTACAAGCCAAGGTTATTCACATACACCACACCTTGCCATTGTACAAATCCGCGCTATTTCATGCCGCCGTATTTCAATTTCTTTTCACTTGCATTTCAGAGGCAGTATGAGTTTATATACGAAATGATCCGAACTTACCTTGAAGCCTTCGAGACCTACTCAAATTTCTCAGACCCGAAAATGCTGTCTGAAGAAGCTTCGTAATGCTTATAGGTGGGTTTAATTCGCTACTCTCGTATTTTTCTTGTCTCAGTATTATGTTCACATTGTCTTTGATGCAGATAAGACATTCTTCATCTCAAGATGTTTTATCCATCGTGGACCAGGATGGAAGATTCGTTAAAGGCAACACGTTTATAGCTTTGGTGATCACTGCGCTTCATAATTTCTACCCGTGTCTCAAGCCGTTTTCTATGATCAAAGAGCATGGGGTTTTGTATCCCTGATTGATCGCCGAGCTCCTCTATTGCTTAGCTCTTCCTCAGACACCGCATCGATCTGGTTGGAGTTGAAGCTTCAACGTCTCCAGACGTGTCTTCTCAATTCCTCTCATTCGACTTTAAGCCCAATTTAGCATTGTTTTAAGGCTTTGATGATGTCAGTTCTTGGTTGAAAGCAACCTGTTGTTTCCTAAGGTTAAACACTTTCGGCCTGCTTAGTGGATTTGGGCGAGACATGTTTCCCTATCCCCCGGCGTTCTCCTCCGTAGTGAAGCCGTAGCATGCTGAGCTGCACTCGCGGGTCGAATCGGGTATTCAGCGATCAGACTGCGTTGCACACGCGATTCCAAGCTCATCATAAAGCAGAGACAGAACTTTAAATTTTATCTAGGGAAGTGGAATTTCATGATGCGGTTTCCCATCGCCGTTCCACATAGCGTTTTTGTGAACGATGCATTCGACGTCACCGTCGTTGCAGTACGATTCCTCTTGCTTGACCACTACACCGGTCAGTTCTGATTTGATCGTGAAAGGAATGAGTCCTTAAAAAGGAGTACGCAGATTATCGTGTGAAAGTACCACTGGGACGAACGATGCATGGAAAGGTATCGCTGGATTCCCGTCTAGGACTTTGAAATAGTGAAGTTCAGTCCCATGCTCGAAACGAGCTTTTGGGAGGACGGTGGTGGAGAGGTATCATCCTGAGCCACGGAGTTTGAATTAGGGCGACCAGTTCCATTCCTCACCTCGCTTTTCCACCAGTGTTACTCCAGATACCCATATTTTCTGCTGGGTAGGCAGGTAGAAGGCGAATAGAAATTTGACCGAGGTCGATTCGAACCAGAGAAATTCCGCACAGTAGAACAGTGTTCTAACCATTGTGTGAACTGCCACTCTGCGATTTGTAGCAATCAGTATATTGACCTTAGCACCAGATGATGGAAGAGAATGTAGCCTGTTACTAGACATTATCTTATTCTGACGTTAGTTTCCCATTCGAGGTCATATATGACAACAAGCCTGTTTCGTATCTGCCTAACCTGAACTGTTTTAAGGCAGATGTCAGCGGCTTGATGTCAGGTCCTTTTTCCAATAATTCTTCCGCCCCCGAACCCCGTCATTTCCCTGACCAGATGTTGCCTGTCCTTCGTGGAACAGGCTCTGAACATTCCTCATTCCACTGACGTTTATTCAAAGTTTGTACCGTGTATGCCCTTCCTTGTCGAATCCTCCCACTCCCCCCCCCCCTATACAACATGGGTGTAGGAACATCGATGGCAAAGGCAGTCCGCGTTTTAACCATTCATAATTAATATACAGATGTAGTTTTTATTTGAAGAGACCGGTCTCTGTTGACTTTGCTCCGATAATGAATATTTCGTGGGTTTTTTATTCTATTGGAGATTGTGAGGTTTTTATGTGGAAGTCTTTAGGATTTCACAAGTTGCAATGGTTTTGGAATTTTCCACGGATCTCTCTTGATTATTGAATGTTCTGAAATTTCCTGACACACGAAACATTTTTCACCCTCAGGCTCACCGACAAATACAAACGACAAACGAGGGATTTTCAATCATTATTTCTCAGGTTCCAGCCGTTTATCTACAGTATAGTGAAAGCATTGCATCTTAATTTGCATTTCTTCGATTGCTTTGATATTCAATTGAAATTCCCTCGCGAAGCTTCATGCGACGAACAATTTAACACTTCGAGGCTCCCTCATCAACGATTGTTCCTTGTAAGATTTTAATAATAGGAGACTATGCCATAACCGCTGGTAGCCCCCCCCCCCCTGGGATCTTGTTCTTTCAAGGTAAAAGAGAAATGTATTTTCGATCCTGTGGCCCCTCTGAATTCGATTTCGAATCCTTATTTATATGACGAATTCTACCCAGTCAATCGTGTCAAAGATGAAAATGGAAGTAGTTCCGTATCTCCCGATAAATGTTTGTTAAAGTTGTGAACAGTATACAGCAATAGGATAGGCGTGTTTGCTGCTTTTTTCGCTATCTAATCGTTGATGATCCTTAAAAGTTGGCCACTCGTAAAAGGAGGGGGGGGGCAAATTATTGTAAAAAGTTATCAGTCCATTTCGGGTGGCAGTGAATAGAATACTCCTGCGTAAGCATTGAATGTGGGCAGTTTTTGGGTACGGTTGATGCTGTATTAGTATGTAAATCTTTGTTGGAACTTTATATGGCTAGTTTTAATACGAGGAGAGAGTGCTGCATGTGACTGTTTGCAGCTATAAGGGTTTTTTGGATCTCCTATTTTCACTGGCAGCCATTTTGCCCAGGGCTGATGATCTTCATATCCAATGATGTTCAAGGACCGTTGCAAGTATTAGTATTTATATTTACGCTGATGTAATTTCTTTGAAATAACGCAACTGGAATGCTTTTACTTTTTTACTTCGCACTATTTAACATCGGATTCTACATTTTTGCCTATTGTATTTTGAACCGTTGATTCAACTTAGCAGTAAGTTCATTAACGTAGATAAAGCCTCATTCCGCCAACATGCATTTCTCTCATCGCAAATGCATCTTGCTCGGGCCTACACAGGCGATGCTCATTCCCCCAAGCCATAAACCAGGAGAACGCCGTTAAAGGACTGAACTATGTTTCGCCTTTTATTGATCGATTTGCCGCCCAAAATAATGAGTGCCTAGCATCAAAGCATGCTTATTGTTATTTTGAGTTGCGATGAGGTCATTTGTGAAGTTAATCCGTTCACAAATGAAGGAATGATCCTATAACCGAGGCTTTAGTCGGGCCCAGCTTAAGGTTCGGCTTACGAGTAGGGTTAGGGTTAAGGTTCGGCTTACGAGTAGGGCTAGACTATGATAGTTCAAATTTGGTATTGTGAAATTCAGAATTATGTAACTACGTTTTTAGCTTGTAAAAAATAGCTTAGGTGAATAATTACTCCAAGACGCAAAAAAGGTTTTGTGATTATGCTCAGCTGTGCGAGTAGACGATCACTGAAACACTCAGGAATCTGTAGTCTGATAATTTAAAGGTTCTTTGCTACACTCTCATGGTTACCTTGTGAAATTTTTTGGTCTATAACTCGTAAGCCACAACTGGCTATAAAAGGGTAGTGCCTCTCTCCTGATAGTCAATCCTGTAAAATTATTTAAATTAAAGTGAAATATTTGATCACTTGACAAATGAGCCTTCATTTGGGATGCATTTCTCGGGTATAGAAGGCAGCGCCTGGATAAAAAGCCGCCAATGTATAATCGAGTGACTGCAGTGTTGCGATGTCTACAATTTTAGGCCCACAATCAATTTGCTAAATGTCGCTTAGAGATTACAGAGAAAAAGAAGTTGAAGTATTTTTACGTATAATTGCACAACACAGAATCGAAGGGACGCATTCAAAAGTAGGCAGCAACTAAATAGATATAACCGTTAACGATATAGTTAATACGTCTAGGTGATTCATGACTAGCTGTTGAATGAAACCGGAATGAAACCTCCATGCAATTTCGACAAACGATTCGCAGTTGATAACAAAACTGGTCTTTCAAATGCAAGTGTAGAATCACGCAGACGTCACGATTTTGTAGTTGGTTAGATTTCCGGACATTTTCATTTGTGAGAGGAAATCTTTTATACTCTTTCGTATCAAATAATCAATGTAATTGATATTAAGCTGTGTAGAAATAAGTGGCCTAGACTTTTAGAAAGAGTGAAAAGTAGGGTGCTTTGTACTTACGCTGCCCGCACAAGTATTTCATTTCAATAAATTTTCACCGCACATTCTCGTTTTCGTTGCATTTCTTTCGAACTATTATGTAAACTTGTTAAAGATATGATCGTTTCAATCGCTTATTAAACTCATAATCTGCTCTCAAGAACCCCAGTGTAAGGTGCAAACTACCATTCATACAAATAATCATACGAAAATTCCGAAGTCTCTAACTTCTTGCATGCTAATAAGAAAATTATGATGCAGATCATTATCACCACAAAGCAGACCATCTTAAGTCAGCAGAGCCCCCCAGGGTTCTGGAGAGACCCATTGTTGTCACCGGGATCGATTCTCGAATTTTTCCGAATCCCAAGATGAAAACGATTGAACGGGGGGGGGGGGGGGGGGCTGAATTGTTAAGTCTGGTTGCATTACCTGTGATTCAATGCATCTTTCCAGAAGTGTTCAAGCTAGCTGATATCGCGATCAGCGCCCGCTACAAGTAGCCTGTAAAACAGTATTCATATCAGCTTTTGCGAATTATTTCAATAACTTGGGTTGCTTCCCAAAAAGACCGTTTGTACTTCTGTTCGTAATTCTTATGCATTCAGTGTGATGTAAGAATTCTTATTTTCGTTTACAACTTTTTGACAGCGCCAATTTGCACTTGTGACTGTTGAGGACCGCTCTACATTTAAAATGAAGATAATTTTCTATGGAAAAAATTTCGTCTCCTGTCAGTTAATAGGGGGGTAAGCCAGTAATTCTGAGCCAGCCCCTTGGTTTTCCTCACCCAGGACCCTTTCGGGGTATTTTTCAAAATCACCTTAGGGTTGGGTATGACTCTGCCACTCCCTTACAACCAATCATTTCATATTCTAATTATATCCTCATTAAAGCTACGATTCTATCAAGAACATGTTAATCTTTTTAGATTACTTTCCTAGGCGATGACCAATGGTTAAACGCCAAGGCTCGTGCGATTTTCAATAGCCGTTTAACTTGAACCGAATCCAATATCGGTATTCTGTTTGCTGCCCTCTAAAACCGTCTCTTCGACGTTAATAGGCCCGAGTAGTCAGCTACTACTATTTCATACTATTGTGCGTCCAAGCGGGGATGAATTCCGTATGACTGTCTGGAAAAGACAGATCTGCTTTCCATCTTGCAGCAGGTGACAAGTTTTCAGCCACTTGTGATAGCCGACACATTCCGTAAGTCATTGCCAGTAACCCGACTTATTTACACAGCAACACAGCTACAGAGTAACCTCGCATACCGAACACCTTTGCGATCGACCCTCTTTTGTCAACCACGAAAGATTGTCTGCTGTTGCATCGTGGATCCCCTTTTGAACAAGACAAGGGCTGCGGACGAAAATAGTACCGGATTTCTTTGCGACCCTTTAAAAAAAAGAGTTATTTGCTCGAACTGTCAACTGGAGACCACCTCAATGGCGGTCAAGGACTGAACTTTTCTCTCGACGTGTTATTTTTCATCATTTCCGACTCGGAATCATCCGCACTTTTGCTGCTTATCTTGGGCCTTTCTTTCTGTCCAATGTGCGCTAGGGACTTTATGAAATGACGAATCTTCCCTTTCCCGTGCCCGTAAATAAGCACGTTCGCAATGCCATTCATAAACATGAGTATATAGGACCAAAACACGGCTACACTTAACGAGGGAATGGGGGTTGCCTTCCTCTGAAAGCGGTAGTACGTCCAAACCAGCGAAATTACATTGTATGGCATGTATAGTATGAAGATCGCGCCGAGAAGTAGCCTGACCGTTCGTGCGACGGAGATGTCACGTTTTCGCTTTCGATTCTTCATTGAAGTCGAGACGGTGGGCGCTAAGGATTTCGTGGTAGTGCGCTTCACGACGGTCGATTGCCTATCGACACGAAAAAGGAGCTTCACATACAGCAAGTAGATGCCACCGATGCAGACGATGTTGGCAAGAATGAATGCCGCGTGCAGGTGGAAGCTGTATGCCGTCACTGTAACTACGGACAGGGATATTGAAATAACAGCAATCGACCCTACAATAAGTCGCCAACGGAAATTGCTCATCACCAAATTGTACTGTGTAAGCTTCTTGATTAGTAGATAACGATCAACCCCGATCGCCACTAGCAAGAAGAACGAGGTGTACCCGAGGCTGTAAGCTATGCACTGGACGACTCTCTGAAACAGGCAACTCTTACGCAGGTCTTCCACGAATAGCATGCAGCATAGCAAAGGCAACACGATCGCCCCCATGCCAATATCAGACACGCATAAGCAGATGACGTACCGGGATGTGAAGCTTTGCAGATCTTTGGTTTTCACCATTGCAACGATGAGAAGTATGTTGAATGCTATCACTACTGGGCTAATAGTCGCGCAAACGGCCCCCCACGCGACTATGTTTCCCTCGGACACTTCCAATGGCCACATGGTATCGTTGCATATTAATGCCATCGCTTTTAAAGAGTGGCAGATCAAATAGTGTTTCCCCTTCAAGAGTATCTCTGCACGTCGGTTTGTAGCGATTCGATATTGCTCAGCATTGAAGTAAAGACTGCATAGGAGAGCAGCTGAAGCGAATCAAAATCGCAATCGATGAACCATTTTGCAAGGTTGCTTCATGGAAAAACGTTCACGAGTCGAACGAGATGCAAAAGGCAAGTAAATTTACCAAGTCAACGAAATCCAATCAAATCCGTCACAAGTTGAGTTTGTAACGACAAGTTCTTCTACAGAACTGTAATTTTACCTTGTAATCGCAAAATCAACCCTTGGACATGTATTAAATCCACGTTTATAGAGAACGCTATGCGTCCAGCAGTGTCCATCCTACAACAAAGCTTTCGACCCCTCACTGGGTTTTCGATTTCATCTAAAGTCGGTCTGAAATATCCCTGGTCAACTTCATTGTGTCACATCAGCCACCCTCTGCTTATAAGTGTCTGTCCACCACAAATATTTCCTGGATGCGATTCAATTTGCAATAAACTTGTCCAATAGAATCTAGAAAACAAGGCTCCACGGTTAAAAATTCCTCCACTGTAAGTTAGCAATATGCTGTAACGGCTATGCGATCTCCTATCGTTCGAGATACGAACTACACGATGGAACTTTCGAACGTTGAGCCAGCAGTTCGATTGAATGCCTAAATTATGTATGCTAATAGGAACTATTTTCAAGATGTGGTTTTGACTAATGGCATCACAACTATCTCTTAAAATGAACACTCTATGAGAAACTGTACAGTCAAATTACTATAAGTTAAAAACTTTGGTACAAGGTTTTGGCTTGGTTGAAAAATAAAAGAACTTTTGCTGCTATGCTATCAAACTTTAAAACGTTAATCTTCTGTTTAAAATTGCTTAGGAGTAAGCCAATTAGTAGCGTCAAAGTCTCAAATCTCGACACATTATACTTGCAAATCATTCCTGTTGAGCAGAGCTTTTCGAAACAAAGATTTGGCTATTAAGGGGGCTGAGATTTGGCACCGTTATGAAAATTGGATTTTTATGTTACGAGACTCACTAAGAAACGTTTTGGGCGGGAATTGGACGAAGAATTTCAAAGCACTCTTGAACAAAGATGTTGCAAAGCTTCTTTTAAAAAATGACTGCATTTCTTTTAAGGTTGGGTGCCTTGACAGGTGGAACAAATTAGATGCTTCGACTGGTGAATCGTTTCAGTCATCTGCATCCTATTTCATCATCTGCCTTCTTGAGACAAATTTCTTGAAACAGGTACATTTGTTGGCAAACTCATGCGGACACCAACATGTAAAATCAAGTAAAACGTTTGCATTAAATGCGTAAAAACGACAAAAAACCATACCTTATAGCTGACATTGGGTATGTTCACAACTGTTTCTGAAATGAGCAGAAAGAAGCGAGTATTACTGAAGAAGAAGCAAGAACTGTCAAGACAAGAATTGAAGCTTATCTGTTGGCAACCGGCCCAGAGCGCAAGTTCCTCATAAGACTGGCTTAGCTTGCTTAGTTACGTGATAAGAGCCATTCTTCAACCAGGTGTGCAAATGGCAGATTAACATCTGGTAGGTCTGGACCTCTATGTGAAAAACTAGATACTCTTCGTAATTAATTTTTCACTGTAAAAATATACCGTCGACATAATTGTTACTTATTATTATTATTATAACATAATTATTACGTAGCACCGTAGAGCACACAGGGTAATCAATTCAATCACCTGATAGTAATAGTAATAGCAATCATACAAAAATCTCCATTTTGGAGTAGCTTCTCTTGTACCCAAGTGCTGAAGTTTTCCAGCAGAAAGTACGATGAACTGAGCTATAAGAATCACATGGAACACAAAATTTCAGTAAGTGTACAAGACCATAAGTAAGAGGGATAAAAAACAACACAACAAGAAACAATAGACCAAAGCGAATGACTAGCTTTTGTTTAGGCTACTAAATGCGATTATAAAATGTCATTTCCGCAGTTAAACGCGAGTGTACTTTCAACACCAAGTGCAGTGGTAGAAGTAACACAGGTCGTTTAATGATCTTTAGTTAATGAATTTTTCCACGTATTTGTGTATGTTGTGATGACGACACTATTCGGAAGGACATGAAGGCTGCGGGAGGAGTCGAGAAAGAGGGCGCGCTGGACAGTGTCCGATGGGGAAGCAAGACACGCTGTGGCAAACCCCAACGGGATCAACCGAAAGAAGAAGAGGAAGATTTTTGCATGATGCTCAACTCTTTTGGGTCATCTTTTGTCATGCTTGTAAAATTAGGGAAGTTGTCATTTTCAAATGGGAGCATGCCACAAAAGCTCCACATAGTGGTCTCCACCACCTTCCTCGTGGTCTCCGCCACCTTCCTCATGGTCTCCACCACCTTCCTCGTGGTCTCCGCCACCTTCCTCATGGTCTCCACCACCTTCCTCATGGTCTCCACCACCTTCCTCACGGTCTCCAGCATCTTCCTCACGGTCTCCAGCATCTTCCTCATGGTCTCCACCACCTTCCTCATGGTCTCCACCACCTTCCTCATGGTCTCCGCCACCTTCTTCATGGTCTCCGCCACCTTCCTCGTGGTCTCCGCCACCTTCCTCATGGTCTCCGCCACCTTCCTCACGGTCTCCAGCATCTTCCTCGTGGTCTCCACCACCTTCCTCATGGTCTCCACCACCTTCCTCATGGTCTCCACCACATTCTGCAGAAAGCGTTTTCATTTATTTCTCTAAAGTTTGCCTTCCAATCTGCCATATCGTTCCTCTTCCTCTCCTACTGCACATGTCCTCATTCCGCCAAATTTTAAACTGCAGAAATTTGCATCAATACAAAAGCTGCAAGAGCATACGTGGTGGCCAAAAGTATTGAGGTAGCATGACAAATGGCTGTCACACTAGATTACTGACATCGCCTGTTTGGTTCCATACCACGACGGTTGCATACTACTGCAGAACAGCGGACTCCACACGAGGTACTGAGTATTGCATTACATATTTACATTGACGTGTGCTGTAATAACAGCTAGAATCCTCTGTAAAACTTTGGGTTTCTTAAAAAATTTGATTTTTTGCTTTGGTTCAATACTTTTGGCCGCCACCGTACTCCACTCTGAGCTTAGCAGAAACCAGCGACAGGGCCCTGAGTCTTCTCTAGAGAAGAAGATTTTCATGAGGTGGTTTTCACTGTGAACAGTACATGATTCAGGCTCTCCGTTGTGCCTACAGCTATACAATAAGCCCTTAACTACCTGTGCCATTAGATCGGAAAATAAACTGCGTTCGCAAGTTTGATTCAAGGTCACCATTCAACCATTATAAACAAACAACCAAGTCAACTTTCAAACTTGTTCGACCATGACGAGAAATAGTCTGTCCACGGTAAATACGACTGCTGATTGGGGCAGGTAGGAAGTAAACATACCATATCCGATAGATATGTGGATGATGGGAAACGTTGATGAAATGAATGTGTGAAGCAACGCCGCAAGCTCTTTGAGCGTGTGCGAGCAAGCATGTTGTCAATATTGGTTGTAAAGCTAAATAAAGATCGGTTGCGTAGGGCAGTTGAAATCCAAAACCCAACATACAATAAGGAAACCTGATTTTGCGCGGATTCGCATCAATGTGATTGTCTCCGTTTGTTAGGATTACAATTCTTATTGTCTTGCCTACACTTTCGGGCTTTTCCCCGCATAGCCAAAAAAGTGATCCACCAAAACGCTGCAGTACTCGGTGAAAATGGAAAACTAAGTGGTATTACAATTTTCATTAGGCAATAACCACTTTATCACAATGTGTAAACCTGATGGATGATAAAATCCTTACACTACCGCTTCTCATTTACGCAACGTTTCATTAAATCGGTTTAATTATGTAATGTGCTTTGTCGAATATGACTTTCATTAGAGTAGGCGATTTGTAAATAATTCTGCATGGTAGAACCATGGGTGTGCGATGCTGCATCGACTTCGACGAGCACATATTTTATATTTCATGTTAGCTTCTTTTAAGATTGGCTGTCCTCTTCAGCATAATCTGGTTTTCAAGGGGCCTTCTGACAAAAACATCAATTATAATCAATGATAATGGCACGAACAGTAAATCAGATTAAAACGAACTATAAATCACTGGTTATCATAATTAAAGCTAACTGCAAAAAAATCAAAAAACAAAAAAATATACGATAAACAATAAAAAGAAATAAAGCCCGCTCTGAATAATTTCCTCAAAACTGTACAGCGAGGTGCCTGCTTTGACTCAGCTGAGAGGCTATTCCAGAGTGAAATATAACAACCTTGTCATTAAAGAAAAATCATGCCTAAATATATCTTTCTTACCTTCCAACGAGTTCTTGTTACAAGCGACAGCTAAAGCCACAGTGCCGATAAATGGTTTTACCAACAACGATTATGGCGAAGAGGAAGGTTCAACTGCGTAATATGCAAAGCGGCGTACAGTATTTACAGAGGTTTGCTGTCAGTGCTGGCTGTCCTGTATCCACACTCTTCTACAGCCACCCGATAGCCATCAGCACATTCGCAGGATCTTTTGTGAACTCCAAAGAAATCAATTATCGGTAAGGAGCACACAAAGGTTATGTTTGGACACGAACAATTCACGCAGTTCAACCGCATACGTAGGTCTCGTTTCTAAGCAAACAAGAGATGGTTTAGCACATAAAAAGGCAAACTTGAGTGTTTATAAGAATAGCTCAACTCAGCATAACTGTTGCTTTCATCCAATTACTTTGTTCCTTTTCACCGTAGCCGTGCAGTTGGCAACAAAATCCTCTGATAGCATTGAGTTAGGAATATGACTTTTATAGTGAGTTATGTCGCGAAAAGGCCTTGATGGTCTATACAAAGCCCCAGCAAAGGAGGAAAGTAAGAGGCTAAGTGGAGACGGTCGAGTTTATTGGTATCAGATTTGAGAGAGAGTAAGTTGCAGGATTTGGGAAACGAAGAAGAAGGCAAGATGCTCCATAAGTTGCATATTTTGGGGCTGAATGATGATTTGTGGAATAAAGTTTGTGGATCAGGCAGTGAAACTCGGAAAGGGTGCGAATGAGTTGAGCTTTTGGTGTTCCTGATACGCCTCATAGGAGCAAGAATAATATCCCTGATCTCCTGAAAGCAATTTCCATGAACAGCAACTAAGAGAGACAGGAAGGAGCTTAGAGAGATTTTGCTAAGTTGAGAATGTTGATGAAGCAAATGGCTTTGGACTGGACTTTGTCAAGAAGACAGAGAGTGGATTTTGGAACACTGTCCCAGGTATGAGAGCAGTGTTCTAAACAAGGACGGTTTGGAACTTGCATGTAGATAGTAGATGAGAAGGTGAGAAAAAGCCGCGGGCTCTGGAGAGGGAACGAAGCTTTTCAAATGCATGTTTAGCAATGGAATGAATTTGTGATTTCCAAGTGAAGAAAGACTAAGTTATGCGAAAGAAGTTGAGTGTCCAGTTCATTTCCATTCAGAGAGTAAGTGGAAAACCCGGGTAGCATTTGCTTGAAATGACAGCCTTTGTGGTCTTTTTCCGGTTGAGCAAAACTAGCTTGTCATTATCCCACTTCTCAATATCTGTCAGGTCATTGGAGAGAAGAGGAGGCTGAGATGCTTCTGTGGAGTGGAATTTCGCCATAGGCATGGTCACGTGCGTCGAAAGAACAAGAAGAAGTCAGGTATCATCGGCAAAAGAGTGAATGCTGCAAGAAGGAAGCAGATAATTTGTGAGGCGAATTAAGAGTACAGATGAGATGACAGAGTCCTGAGGTACACCAGCATTGATCAAATACGGATTAGAGAGCAACCCGTTGACTTCAAAGCCATTCGACCTATCAGAGAGGGGCTACCAATCAGTTTAGTAAGAGTGTGGTAGAGACCAAACATCGGTAGTTTAGCGAGAAGAACCTCGTGCCAGACGCGATCAAAGGCCTTGGAAGTATCGAGAGAGACCTCCCCCCTGCTCTGGCTTTTCGAAAGCTATACTGGTGATCAGAAAGACGATTGTTTGTTTCAAGAAAGTAAGAAGTTGTTTAGTGGTGATAGTCTCCATTGTTTGAGAGATGAGTGAAGTGATTGCGATGGGACGACAGATAAGTGGATCAAACTTGAAGCCTTTTCTGGGATAGGGAAGATGTTTGTTGGCTTCCAGGACGTAGGAAATGTACCGAGAACGTAGGTGAGCTGAAAAAGTTCGTCGAGAATAGGGGCAAATGCAGGAGCACAGGTTTTGAGAACTTAGCTGGAATATCATCTGAACCTTTAGATTTAGAGGTGTCGGGCCGGAGTAGGGCTTGGCTTGTGTGCCAATAGATCAGTGTAAATTTCAAGTGGTTATTTCACAGATGCCCGCATAGTGGTAGAATCTAGTATTTTCTCGCTATTCGTAGGATGATGGAAAAATTTAACAGCAAAAAAGGGAGCACTAAAGGAAAAAGCTTCGTTGAAGAGAGACGGAAATGTTGATGGTTGCCATCGCCTGCTTTTGAAGTTGAGTACAGTTTGAAGCTCACGGGAATTTCCTCCAACAAATGGGCATTTTTACCCTTAATATAGTGCCGATTATACTTCCCTAAGTTCTCGAAAAGGCCTATTTGCTAACTATCCACTCAGGCTGTCACCCCTGTCAAAATCTCCTCTTTAGAAGGGAGACAGTATTTGGTAGATGTAGCTGTACGGTCTCTCGGCTTCTATGGTAACCATCGTGTGAACGAGGCTAGTGACAAGAATTCAATTCATTCTTTAAAGTTAAATTTAAAATGTTGCCGCGTCTTGCATCAAGCTTTTAGCAAATAGTTAAATCAATAGCGTAATTTTGTGCCAGATTTTCCTGGATTTTCGCTTCATTACAAAGAAAGAATGCATTTTTGCATCATCAGTGTCAAACAACGAAATGTATGTGTAGCCTGCGAGCTACTGCAGCGAAATTTTCACTCGACAGATTGTTAGGCCATATCAAAGAGCTATAAACAAAAACAAAAAACCGAGTGAATGGCGAGAGTGACCAGGCACTCTTGATGCTTTCAGTTCAATAAAATCCTTTTGGCTGGAATCATCGAATTCAACCTCTATGGAAGGGTGAGTCTTGTCATTAAACTCGAATAGTGATAAAAGATTTCTTAAAATCTTAAGTCTTTTTAGGAGAACAAAGGATTTCTGATGACCGTGTTATAGAGCTGACAAAGAGTAATTTTGAGAGATTTTTGATCAAATGCATTATTCTATGTCCATTCCCTAAATTTTTCTTTGCTTTGAAGTCAGATAGGCTATAAGATGCGTATTTCTATCTTGTGGTTGGAGGAATAAATTGTTTTTAAGACATTGAGTTGTGTGGAATGTTCCAAACCTATCAGAAACCAAAGGTAGGGCTTCGAGTTGTTCTAGGAAAATATATTTGTTTGTGACTTGGTCTCCCATTTCCATCCTTGGGGAAGTTTTTGTTGTGATCTGTGCAAGAATCAAACTCTTCATGACAAATCCACTTGCTGAACCACTGCATTGATTGCCACTTATTGTTTTTTCAACACGTTATAGATGGCTATTTGACAAAGAAAACAGCCAACAAAATATTTCACCCCCAAGAACTTGATGTGGATATAAGATCTGATACCTTTCTAGACCATTGTTTGTTTACTTTCTGTAGATAGAACTCTGTGTTTCACCTGCATAAAGCATAGAAATTTGAAGAAAACTTTAAGAGCTTTCAATTTTTGTTAGACCCTTTATTTTCCCTTCATATTTGTTGTATTTTTGTAGAACCATTGCAGATGAAATTCGTAAACGAAGACAAGCCATGGAGGTAATTCATATTATCTGTATTGGACTCACCGTCTTTAGGTATGCTGAAGATACCAAGGGCTCTGTAAGACATGCATGAAAAGTGTCCTGCATGCACCATTTTAAGATATGATTCCTTATGTGATATCTTTTGTCACAAGAGATAGATCCTTGGCCATAGGAAAAAAATATTGATGAATTTCTCTAACAGGTATTGCTACACTAACATAGATGCTAAATTTCAAGCGTCTCAGTCTTATTGCTACTCTTGCATATAGTCCCTTAATTTGGCATCGTTGAATTGTGATGATTATAATTTACATTTTTTAAATATTTATGTGACTGTTATACGCCACATCCTGCAAAGCTCCTTTGGGACTGTTCACTATTATTGTAGGCAATGGCTTTGTGTGGATGGTACATTTCATTTATTGACTGAATTATTGGTTGACTGAAATGATTGATTCCTTGAATGAGTTTATCACAAAGTTACGCTATCTTTGTTTGGCCATATATGCTTCTGATAGTGACTCATTTCAGACAGAGTTCGGTCAAAATACATCACATGTAAATAAGGCATTGAAGTTATATGATTTGTTGCAGGCATATGTTGCTACCTCATAAGAATGCCAGTAACATGCATTCAATTTTTCCTGCATGTGTATAGATAATTTGATACAGTATTTTGAAATGAAAGAAGCCAGCGACTTCTTGGCAAAAAAGCGCATGCTAGTGATGGTGTGGCCGAGTGTTTAAAGTGCAGTGTTTCAAATCATGCAAGGTCTACTCGCATGGGTTTGAATCCCCTTGTTGGGACCACTAACCACAAGCCAACGGTCAACTCAGCTGTCCATCCTTCCGAGGTTGGTAAATGAGTACTCAGAAGTAACTCTGAGGGCACAAGCACTGGACACACATTGATAACAGCTTATCTTATGCTGAAGTGTTTTATCCAGTATAAAGATTTCAAAAATAAACTTTTCAACAAAGCATGATAGAATGTTTAGAGTTTTCAGAACCCATAAAAATATATTAGAATTCCAATTGATGATGAAGAAAAGAAATGATTTATAAAACAGGAAAATTTTTAGACATCTAATAAATCTATTATTAGTAAATTTAAGTTAAATGGTTAATTTTTCTGTACATCTTAATTTGTTTCCCATTTTTTTATTGCTTCTTACTTTTATTGCTTAATTGATTTTTCTACTCCATGCCTTGCTGTTTTATGTGGCACAGTCAATTATTTTCTCTCTCATCATTGGAGGTATCTTTTATCATTAGACACAAGATGGCATCACTTCAATCCAATCCTTGCATGCAGATGAAGATATTGAGGTGAGATCAATTGATAACTTAACTTCCTTTTCTTCTTTCCTTCATTCTTTCAGAAAAGTTTCTTCTTTCAATTAGAGAATTCATTGTAATGAGCATGGCTGTCAAAGAGTTTTTTTCTAGCAGAACTCTAGATGTATTTTGCTGCTGAAAATCAAATTCTTTACCATTTAAGTATGCCTGGAAATCACCTGCTATCTTTACCATTGCAGACAATAGGAAATGAGAATGAGGATATGATAGAAGCTTTGCAAACTCGACGGAAACAGAGACAGGATGAGGTATGTGAACCAATTAATCTTCCACTTTAATTTAGATTTACAGAAATGCGCTCTACATTTGTCAACTGAATGAGTTCAGTTTAACGTTTCAGAGCATTTTTAACTATCTGTATCATCAGATAATTTTGTTGTTATGCTATTTGGCAAAACTGTCCCTAAACAACAAGGAGGTGTGTCTTGAAATGCTTTGTGTTGATTTTATGATCGACAGCTTTTTTAACTGGAATTGTGCTCTTTCCCTCCAACAGCTTAATGAGCCCCAACAAGGTTCATCAAAAGAGCCAGCAAGCTGGGCTCCAGACACTGAAGCAAGCTCAAATAGACCCCCTTTGCCTCGATCATTACCAGCTTTGAAAGATGAAAAAAGCGATACTCTTACTGCTACAGGTATATCCACGTTGTTTGGTTGGTATTTCTTTTGTTAAGCGAAGGTCCCATATTATATGAATGCAGTAGAACTTTTCTTCGCAAATTTTTGGATTCTTTCATCTGTTCTTGAAACTGCCAGTAGGAATTGATGCAAAAATCACTATTAGGCAACTATAGCTTGAGGCATCTCTACGCAAGCGTTGGCAACCTTTCATGAATGGATTTTATCTTTCTGTTACCAAAGTATTACCATCTAAGGGCTGTATGATTAACGTAGCTACACCTGTCGCCATGACTTTGTCTTAATCCTGTTGTCCATCGATGCATAGTAGCATCCCCCTCTTCCTTCTCCCTCTCTCTCTCTCCTCTCTCTGAGAGAGAGTATCACAGATTCGATTCGAAAGCTTAATTTGAATCCCACATTAGACTAATATGAAAATAGTAGAACGGATCCATGGCGAGTGGTTCGCTTAAGCAGAAACCTCTGCATTTAGACCTCGTTTGTCAAAGAGCAGGTAACAATTCACTATGATTGACAATCACTGATTCTTCGTATATAGAGTCAGCATCAGCACTTTATGGAGTTTCTTATTATCATGATGCTTGTCTCACGTTGCTACCATATTTCTATAAACCAAGACTCTAATCATCTCTTGTGGTTGCAGCAAAGCGATCTGCCGATACGTCAGGGAGCAAACTTAATGCGTCGATAAGAGAACGGCTTCGCAGCAGAGTCAAAGGCATTCAAGCTAAGACTGATGAAGGCCTATCGGAAAGAAAACTGCGTGGATTGAGAGAACTTCCTATTCCAAACAGATTTGATGAAATCAAGGTTAACTTTTGATTATCTAGCCATACTTAACTATGTGCCATCGCAATTTACCCAACTACTATACCGGAACATACCACACCATACCTAAATACTCAAAAATATATCCTACCATACCCTAACTCACCTTACTTAACTTTACCGTACTTTACTGTACCTCACTCTGCTGTCCCATGATAACCGTACCATAACATACCCTAGCATACCTTACTATACACACCATTCCTTATAGTGCCATGATTTACTAATCCAAATATTACCTTACAAAGCCATACCTTACAATACATCATTGTATTTTTACACTTTAAATCTTCCACTTTGGATTGGATCTCCATATTACGCCGAAGGCATCACACTCTATGGCAGCTGTCATTCTTATCACATGGCATTTCATTTGATTTCGTAACATGACACGTCATTGTAATATTTTGCATTAAATGAGAAATTTCCTGTTACATTAGACGTACATTATTACGTGAGACGTTACATTAGAGGAAACATTAGATTAAGCGAGACTTTGAGTTAGGTAAGATATTACTAGGTGTCAGGATACCTCAGTGGTAAGATTCTTGCGCATTGATCCGAAGGTCAGTGGTTTGAGTCCACTTTCAGCTACACTTTCACAAAGAGGAGTGAGGTGAGTCGCCAGCTCTCTGTTATTCCAAGCGTAGGGATCACGAAGTTTGGTCACATCGAGAGGAAGGAGGCAGACACTGATCGATGAGCAAGAAGCTTCTCAGTGTCCAAATGCCTACCTTTGACATCTATGTAGAATCATATGTATAAAGATGCATAGCATTTGGCGAGACATTACTTTATGTAAGACATAACAAATCGCCGCTCAGCAATTCTTTGCATCTCATTAATCAGCTTTGTGTTTTATTGCATTGCATCGTGGAGTAGCATTGTACGATGCATATTGAGACACCACAGCCCTGCATACGATGATCACCCAGCTTTTGTCTACTTTACATAGTTGTTATCAATTTCATCATCTTGCACTGAAATTATGACATTACGTGTTTGATCAAATAGTGGCAGTTTACATTAATGGCACAAAAGGGACACTGTTATTCATTCTCCGCAGTGCCTTTCAGAATATTGCATCAATTATTGTTACTAACTGTAACTGTGTCATTGTGTTAAAAAGGAGATCGAATTCCATCATATTCTTGCAAATGCTTGATTTAAGCCTCTCATATGACATAAAAGCAAGTCTCATTGTAGATAAGAACATTATAGCTCTGCTATATGCTGTTATTTGCGAGGCAACTTTGTTTGGATGACTGTTGTTTGATTGTAATATTTAATCCTTTAGGACGAGGAAGAAGATGTCGATCCACAGTTAAAGGCGAGCATTAAGAGTGCAAGGGAGTGGCGCAAGGCTAAAGCTAAACAGAGGAAGCCAGATGTAAGTCCTCCATTGTGCAGGTCTTCATTATGACACATGATAAGAGTGAAAATGCCTTTTCATTCCACTTGAGATTTTTGCTTCCCACATTCTTATTTCAATACACAGTCACTTCCATTATTTCAAAGCGTCTTACAGCTCTCCTTTATTGAAAAACCGAATTTTTTGAAATTTACATGACACTTGCAACTCAAAAGCGATTAACTTTAAAAGCCATTAAGAACCGGAAATAAATTAAGTGTTTTCACATTGAGCGAATAGCATAAACGCGTAGACTTGCGCATCAACAAAATGGACAACATGGAGAGTGAATCAGAGTGAGATGATTTGCTTGTTGCTTACAATTTAATTGAGAATTCAACAAAGAAAAAGCGAGGGAAAAGAAGGTGCTGAGTTCGTGATATTTTCGAAAATAGAAAAGCCCAGGGTCATTACCATACGTTGGTTAATGAAACGAGGTTGTCTGAATGAAATTTTCAAGTTGAAAAAGCAGAATTGTTCAATTTTTTTCGGAAATTACAAACGATGTCAAATCAGACAGAAGCTATATCAAAAGAAATCAACCCAACCTCCTTTTAAAATTTAACATGACAGCGGCAATACTTTCATCTGGCTATTATTCAAAGCGATTATATCAAATAGTTATGATACATTCGCTTAAATAATCGCCAAGATTTTATTTCAAGCGATTATATTTTATGGGCTTCACACTAAAGGGTACAATATTTTTGCTAGGATGGATTATTCTAATCGCTGCAGTGTGAACTATGCTTTACTGATAGCAGTCCTTGTAGTACTGACAAGGTTTACCTTGTATAAATGTAATTAGATAAATGTATATTGCTATTATTCCTACAAAGAGATCTTGATGCTTCCTTCAGGGATTTCCCACAGATGAAGAGGCTTACAACTTTTTCGTTGGAACTGGTACTACTTCGGCTGAAGAGGATGATAAAAGAGTTGACGAGAGAAAAGTATATCGATTTATCATCGTACCAAGTCTATTTTCTAAATCCATATCATTTTATTCCGGGCTACATCGATTTTATATTGTTATGATGTAATATATGATATGGTGCTAAGCAGTATTACTGTGTACTGTGTCGTGAGCTGTGTGTTATCCCCTTGTATGTTATAGCATTGTGTTGTATTGAATTTCATTGCATCCCGCTTTTAAGTAATGCGCTGCACTCTTCCGTGCTGTACTGTGCTTGACTACATTGCATTTCACTGTAAAATTTTGTTCTTAACTGCTTTGTTCTGCTTTATATTTTTTCTGCATCATTCTTGCTTTATACTCATATATATTTATATACTGCATTGTACTGTACTTTAGTGTACCATACTTTACTCTGTTGTACTGTACTACAATGTACCGTGACGTAATACGGATCCAGCTCAGGATGGGAAAGGGTGGAAAAGAGGATTAGGCCCCCGGTGTGGGACAAGGTCTTCAAAGGTAAGCAAAGGTGATCATTGCATTGTAGTGCATTGTACTTCAGTTCATGTTTCCGAACTACATGGAAGTATGATGCACCTTTTTCACGTGACAAGTATATACGCTCTCGTACTGCAAACACTTTCTTAATCTACTCTATAGCCAGAAAACGCTTCTGAAGATGTCGTCATCGACCTTTTTGAAGACGCATCAACGCACTGGATTAAAGCCCCTTATGTTTCTAAAAGAGAGCAACTGGAGAAAGAAAATGCTCTGTATGGCTATCCTAGCACAATTCCAGGTAAATGCCATTGTTCTAAATACAATTTATCATCATATCCTCCCTCTGCCCTCAAAACTTATTGCCTAAGTAGCTTCAAGTTTTCTACCTATCATCCGAGGCAGATTTTAGGAGGACGACCAAAAACTCGTTGGCGAGATGATCTCAACTACAGCCTTAGGCCTACATGGCCGCATCTTGCTAAAGACCGGCGCCAGTGGAACGAATCCAGGGAGGGGTTCCTCCAACTAGGAAGAGCAAGTCCTGAATGATGATGATGATGATTATGATATTGATATTGATATTGATATTGATATTGATGATGATGATGATGATGATGATGATGATATTGATGATGATGATGATGATATTGATGATGATGATGATGATATTGATGATGATGATGATGATGATATTGATAATGATGATGATGATATTTATGATATTGATGATATTGATGATGATAGTGATGATAATGTTGACGATGATAGTGATGATGGTGATGATGAGAATGAGGATGAGATGATGGTGATGAGAATGATGATGATGATGATGATGATGATGATGAGAATGATGATGATGATGATGA
Source organism: Pseudorhiza aurosa (assembly GCA_964026355.1). Lineage (NCBI taxonomy): Eukaryota > Metazoa > Cnidaria > Scyphozoa > Rhizostomeae > Lychnorhizidae > Pseudorhiza > Pseudorhiza aurosa. The sequence continues at coordinate 6,062,966 of OZ032123.1, forward strand.
TGGTGATGATGATGATAATGATGATGATGGTGATGAGAATGATGATGATGATGATGATGAGAATGATGATGATGATGATGATAATGGTGATGATGATGATGATAATGGTGATGATGAGGATGATGGTGATGAGAATGATGATGATGATGATGATAATGGTGATGATGATGATATTGATGATGTTATTGATGATATTGATGATATTGATGATATTGATGATATTGATGATATTGATGATGATATTGATGATATTGATGATGATAGTGATGATAATGTTGACGATGATAGTGATGATGATGAGGATGAGGATGAGGATGATGGTGATGATAATGATGATGATAATGATGATGATGATAATGTTGATTATGATAGTGATGATGATGATGATGATGATGATGATGATGATGATGATGATGATGATGATGATGATGATGATGATGATGATGATGGTGATTATGATGATGAAGAAGATGGTTATTATGATGATGAAGAAAATGGTGATGATGATGATGATGATGATGATGATAATGATGACGATGATGATGATGTAGATGGTGATGATGATGATTATTATGATGACGATGGTGATAATGACATTTTAGGAAGCTGAAATGCCATGCCAATCAATTCATTGCTCCGGTGCTTCCTATGAATGTTGGCAGGATTGCGGTGCCTGAAATTATAGATAGCTGGTGGCTTCCCTCGCTCTTAATAAAAGTTCAACCTGATTTGTGGCATTAGCCACTAGCCTTGAGCTTTTTGATCACGTGCTTTAATCAGTAAGCTACTCTTGCATTACCTAAAGAATCCAATTTAATGCTTTGTAATGTAAGGTAATGTAATACAGTCTGTTTCAATGTGATTCAATTAAATGCAATCTAATTTGATATAATGTGATGGTTTTGCAGCACTGCAGGAAGACAAAGTGGCAAAAGGTCTGATACCAAGATCACTAGAAGATGAAGGTTTCTACGTTGGGAAGCCTCCTTCTGTGAGCAGAACTCGCATATCAATGATGGAGAATCGCTTGCTACTATCAAATAACGAGGTATACCACCACCTTTGAGTAAAAAAGTCCTTTCCGCGTCTTTCTTGATAAAAAGGGTGACGCCCATTTCCGTTCTGTTAGCCTGACCAGTTAAGAAGCTCCTTTTAATTTTGAGTCTAATTTTTTCCAGGGGCTTTTAGTTCAGACATTGAAGATCCCGATTAAGACGCTATTCGTTAACCTCAATAGCCAGATTAAATTTTTGCGGAAATTCAAAAACGAGAGTTGCTTAACAGGGCTTGATACCTAGGAAGGTCAGTCGTAAGGCTAGCTTTGATGCACACTGCTTCCTTCCATAGCAATTTTCGACAAAAGAGAATACATCTTAGAAGATTACTCATGCAATGCTTTTAGAAAACCGATCCTCTCTGGAAGTTATGTTGCTTGAAGGAGAAGGAAATCGGTCTCTTGATAAATGTATGCAAATTGCCTTTTTGTAAATTGTTAGTCGAGTATTAGTCGTTATTTTATAAGTGTAGGTCTATTAGGTTTCTACTAGGCCATATTGAGTTAAACTCTCAAGTCGTGCAAACCTTGCAGCATGATTTAGTCATCGCAGTTGACAAGATCTACCGCCATAATCGAATGAATGAAATGCGTAGAGTAGTTATCATGTAACAGCCTGTCATACTATTCCCTTAGGACCATTCCTGGTTTGATGAGAATGGTGACTTGAAGCGCCTCCCGAATCCAGTCAGAGACAATCCGATGCGATTCCCTCTGACCGACGATTATCCAAATCCGGACCTGGAAACATTTTGGGGCAAGGTAGGTTCATTCGATAGGATTTTCATCTCTTGATTGTGTAATGCTGTCATTCTTGATGTCAATTAATTGATATTTCGTGTTTATTCATCAAGCTGTGTATAGCATGCGGAGAAGGGAAAATGACAGTAGAATCGCAGACTATGAGATAGATACATCTTTTTCCATTGATTTCTGGTTGATTTTTGATCAGCAATTGTTAAATTTTTATCAAAGTGTCTGTCGACAAAATGTATCTGTTTCAAATAATTTCCTCATCAAGCGCGTCACATTATCTGAATTGCATTGGGTTACACTGTATTACTTTTCATTTTTCAGAACGTTAATAGGCAATGCCTTGCATCGCTTTATGTTAAATTTTTCTATACATTTTATATATTTTTATGCTTAATTCTTTTAAGGAGTGTTGCCCTTCAGCATACGTTGGTTTTCAAGGGGCCCTCCGACAAAACAATCAATTATAATCAATTATAATCTATGATGATGATACGAGCAGTAAACTAGATTAAATCAAGCTATGAATTATTACTGGTTATAATATTTAAAACGAAATGCAAGAAAATTAAAACGAAGCAGAAAAATATACGATAGACAATAAAAAGAAGGAAGTCCCACTCTCTAAATAATTTTCTGAAAACTATGCAGCGAGGATGCCTGCTTTAACTGGGCAGAGGCTATTCCACAGTTTTGCCCCTCTACAGAAGAAACATATCTGGTCATTATACTACGTTGCAAGACAGTGCATTAAGTTTCATTACAGATAGTTTAATTATATCTAGACACACTATGTTGGATTTCATTGCACTGTGTGTAGCAGTACATTACACCAAATTACTTGTCATCAAATTATTCTTCGTTAAGCTACAAAGCATGAAGTTAGATTTCGTTTCTCAATATCAAGTTCTGCATCATGCTCATATTTTCATTCTGTGCAATCATGCTCTGACGCGGAAACTCTTTTATATTTTGCACAGGCTGAAGTGAGACAATTTGACGGCAAGTACATCAATGGAGATACAGGTATTCCTGCTTGCGAATTCAATAAGGGCATTGTATTATCAGTTGCAATCGTGCATTGTTTTCTATATTATTGCCTGGACGATATGCTGTGTCGCATACTCGGTTTGTAGCGTATCAGAAACTAGACACAGGGCTCTGGGTTTTCTCTAGGGAAATGGATTTCATGAGGTGGTTTCCCGTTGCTTTCCTCACCAATGGCGCCTTTATTATAACACGTGCAGGATTAGAACTCACAACTCCTGTGTTATGAGTCCGCACACTTAGCCACTACACCACAGCACCAATCTTGGTGATACATCAACATCAAAATAGGCATCAACTCTATGCTGCGCTTTCAGAGCTGGATTGATTCTGCACCTCGAAGCATTATTTGATCGATCCTAAACTTCTCCAGTCCTTATCAATTTATTGAAATCGAATTTGTCGCAGGTGGTCGCCGATATCAACTAGATATCGATGTATCAACTCTAACCTTCATGCACCATCCTTTGTTCAGCAAGGAGCACGTAGTAGCATCTAAATTGCAGCAGCTTTATAATCAATACTGTGCCACAATGAAGAAAGGACTATTGATCCATTTGACAAGTAAGGTTAGTGACTGGTTGAATCCTCCAATTCAGCAAATCTTGTATGAAATTATCTTATGTTACTAAACAAATAGATATAAATATATGTATATATATATATATTTATGTATTTACATATAAATTTATATATATATATATGAATAAATATAGATATAAATACATTATATAAGTATATATAAATATATTTATATATATGCATATACATGCATATATATATAAATATATGTATACATATCTATACATATATATATTTATAAATATAAATATATTTATTCACATGTAGATATTTTGTCATATTTAGATATATATACATATTTTTACTCATATATAGATATTTGTATAAAGATATAGTTATATATTTGTGGCTAATATTAGTGTAGAATTTGATATATACTAGTCATCTAAGTTCCTAAGTTTGCTTTCGGAGATTATCATTATTTCGTATCGAATCGTTTCATATACTTTTTCAACACAATTTTGAAGACATGAAGAGCCTCCCGTTGTCTGAAAGTGTTTCTCTGCATCATCTTCTTCATTTTTTGCAGCTCGTAACACTACGAGAAGCATTGGTTCAGCTTCAAGAACTACCGCAAAAAATGGTAAGTAGCATTGAAAAATTTAGTTTTTAAAATATTATTTGTTGATGAATCTATGGCATTGTTCAGGCCAACGATTGCAATTTCTCCTTGTTGCATTGATCGATGCTCCGTAGGAATTGTCACTTGGTGCTTTGCTCGCTCTGTAAAATTCAGATCGCCAGCTTAAAGGCAAGATCAGATCCCCAAGAGGCTATGTAATTGGTGCATGCCATCTCTCTCGGTAGTATCCAACACGATGGGTGGCGATATATGATTCAAAAACTCAGCAGAGCTACCGGCGTTTACATTGCCGAAAGTCTTAACAATAAGAAATACGCACCACCCATACACAATTTCATTGGTTAGAAAAACCTTTGAGTCTAGCCTCTGCTAGTATTTATGAAGTAATGATAGCAAAAAATAAAATCATTCATATGGCACCATGCATAACCTAGAGCTTGTAGCCGTATTACTACTCGCATAACTAAATCTAATTAATATATGTTCGAAGGTGTAAAAGCTTTTACAGAGTTTTCCCTCGAGATCTTGGTTAAGCAATTTAGAACTTTTGACTTAAAGTAGTCTTCGAACAAGATTTTGTAGATGGTAATGCCACATTATCTACCTATATGAACTATAGCGAGGCTATAAAATACTATCACTTGAAGCAAAGATATTTATCACAGGGGATCCCTCAAAAATGGCCTGAATTGTTCTCTCTCGTGGTCCCGCTTTATCTGTTTGCCATTTCGTGGTGGTGAGACGGTCTTCAAGCAGAACATGTATCTGCTGTGTACAATATGCAATCGATCTTCCTGTCGCTAACTTTCCCTATGTATTCGAGCTTGTGACCAGTAGATGGGCTTTTTTTCATGCTCACCATAATCATCTAGGTCAGAAGCCTTGCTAGAATATGCGATTTTATTTGCCAAATAGTCTTAGCCTTTGGAATAGATTAACACAACTTGAAACTATTTCAGTCAGTAAAGCATTTTCTGATCGACATTTCGTATTGTTTCTTTTTTGGTTATATTTCAAGAAAAAGGTGAGGAAAAGTAGCATTATGCGCGAACTGGATCAACGAAGAAAGTATTACAAAACAGAAATAAAGTAAGTTGGACATGTTTTCATTTGATCTTTTTATTTCTTTCGCAATTTTCTCATCAGTACTGGATCAAACGTCATTGCATGTCACATGATTGATTATCCTGTCTTCCAGACAAGCTAGGCGACAACGTGATGATGAAGAATATCGAGATCGGTTACTTCTCAAGAATATCTTTAGGTATGGTGAATCATCTTGAATAAATTAACGCGGTTTTGTGATGTTACACTAAGCTGCCGCATCCATCAGACATTTGAAGCAAATATTCAAAATTCGTCGAAAATAGTCCAGTAAAGCTCTTCGCCACATTTCATTGTAAATTGTACAATACTTTCCAATATTGGTAACTGTTACTTTTGTTTTCAAATATATTCTTAAGAGAATGCTTCTAAGATTGGCTGTTCCCTGACAGGGTTAATGTGAAAAATCCGTTTTGTACCCTCTCCGACTCAAATTTCTAACACCATCAGTAGAAACGTTTACAAAATGGCTTTGTAGGTCATAATTTGTCAATTTGGACTTGTCATGAAATGGTCATTTCTAAAGGTCGTTGTCGTTGTCCTTGTTCTGACATAGATTCAGAAGCTGCATTTTCATCGTCGTCATGTATACTTCTAATGCTACTTTGGCACATATTTTGATTGAAAATCCACTGCCAATTCGCATTCTGTCAGAGTTATTTCGGATTAGCCCAACCGAATACAATTGCCAGATCCTTTCGTGAATGATACCAAAACGTAAAATTCCTATTTGGATCATTAGCAATCTTCATGCTGTCAACATGTCAATTTTGAATCGTTGATGGCTTGATCACTCTGGTGCTTTTATTTATAGCAGCGAATCCCTTTTTGCTGAACAAGTGAACCTGTCTAAATATTGTATTATTATTATTATTATTGTTATCATCATTTTCTGAAGGTATTGGCAAGATGTAAAGAAGATACGGGAGACTCAAGGCTACACGAATACTCCTATCGTTCTCAAAATCATCAGGTATGTTACATTTAAATTGTGAAGAAAAGCGAAAAGCCAGGAGGAGAATTTTCATCGAGTAATTCTACATTAGATTACTTGAAAAAACCGCGCGATTTTTTGAATTCCTACGCGAAAAGTAACAAAACTTAAGATTCAGCAAACAGAATTTCGTTCCTTGTGGTCTATAATACAAAGTGTTTAAAAGTAGTGGTAAAGTTATACGCTGAACAATGCAACGCAGTGCATAATAATAAAAGATAGTAATAAAAATAACGCGCAACTGATAGTGGAAATTTTCACAAGGTGCCAACAAGTTCATATCGATTACGGTAGGAGGTGCTCATTAGAAGCTCCAGGTTTACATGTCAATGGCTTTTAATCTGGGAATTTCATAGGTAGGGATTGACTATTCGTTATGTAACATTTCAATGAACATGCTCGATTTCTCAAGAAGTGCAATTTTGGTTCGCTGATAAGTAGTATTTGATCTTCATCATATGTATCAATAATTGATACCTTGCTAGAATAAGTTGCAATTGATATTTCATTTCATAATTATAATAACAATAAAAGAAATGGCATTTCAGTTTAAGCCGCTTTTCAAGTTATTTTCAAATATGTTTTTAAAATTAAAATTTTTCACGCAGTAATCTAAAGATATGCTAATGATTCCCAGTTGAAACTTCATATAATTCAGGTTTTATATGGTGAAAATAGGACTTGATATTAGGAAGGGAAGATTTCTGTTTTTCTCTATTCCAAATTTCATTAATGTAGCCATGCTATCATCAATAGAATTATGCTGCAATCAATAAAGCAATTTTTCAGCAAACATATCAATAGCATACTCGATTCTGAGCTCAGCGAAAACCAAAAGCAGTGCGCTGAGTTTTCCTTATTGACGGGAAGTGGATTTTTATGAGGCGGTTTCCCGTCGCCTTCCATGCTGATGGTACTTTCATTTTGAAACATGCAGGCTTCGAACTCAAGGCCCCTGACTGATGAATCCGCACGCTTAACAATTACAACATGGCACCACAAAACCTTAATTCTTACCCTGTTTTGCTAAGATTTGCCATTCGACAATTGATAAGTCTATGACACTACCTTTATTTTGATGAAATAGAGATTGTTTTACTTGTTTTTGTGTATTGATAAGAATTCCATTGATTACTATGGGATGCTTATCAAAGCCGGTTAATGTGATACTTCACTCCCTTTCCAAGTTTCACTGGCTAATCCACGAACTTTATCCCACCCAATCATCATTCATGCCTAGAACATGCAATTTATGGAACGTCTTGTCTTGCCTTCTTCTTGTTTTCCTGAGCCCTACAACTTGCCATCTTTCAAATCTAAAATCAATAACCTTGATCTGATTTCTCTCTCCTATTAGCCTTTAGCTTTCTTCTTATTTTGGGGCTCTGTATAGGCCACCATGGCCTTTCCCCAACATGACTTACTAAAAAAATGGACCTTTTTTAAAAAACGCTTCTATAGTCAACACACCGCTCGTTGTAGGCAAGCTGTCAACAAGGAAGAGGAAAAAGAACAATATAAAAAAGAAATTGACGAGGAGCTTCAAGAATTAAGGTAATATTGCCGTATCTATCTTAAGTTTTTGAGGTTTTCAAACAGACTTAAAGATAACAGCTATGCACGCAGTATCAATTGCAATCAAAACGGTATAAAACTCTGGTACCTAACTTTGCCTTCTGTGCAGTAGAAGAAAAGGAATAATATCATTTCTCACCCTGCTTTTTATAAAGAAAAAGAATTGATGTCATGCAGACTTGAGTTCAGCCTTTGGCGTGGCTCTCCACAATATCCTATTTCTTATTTGGCCCCGTTGAAGGAATATTCTCCCACCCCTTTATTAGATGATGCTTTCATGATAAAGTGTTTTGGCAGTGATAAAATCAAATGACAAACAGACAGTGTATGACTTCACGTAGACAACAAATGCGCATTACACTAAACCTGCATAGCTGATATCTCTACATTAGAAGGAATTTCCAGAAATCCTTGATTCACGTTGCTAATTTGGTCGACGATTGATGAAATTTTTTGCCCTGGTGATTTTCATTTTTGTTTTCATGGTTGATGTTGAAAGAAATCTAACCTTTCTTATTTCATGTAGAGAAGAGTACGAAGAGGAATACAGAGATAAATACGCAGAATATGAGAAGCAAATGTCGACTTGGAAGAAGCAAATGAAGCTTAGGGTATCTGCTTTCATTTCTACTCTCGTTTTAATGAAATTTCATGATTTTCAGTTATCTTTGTGATACTGCTGCGTTGCATGGGCACCACTGAAGCGCATAAAACTGTGTTTCATACTCGATTTCGGGCGTAGCAAAAACCAGAGACAGGGCTCTGAGTTTTGGTGAGACGATATAAAATTACCACTCTGTTCAGAGCTTAGCAAAAGGCAGAGACAAGGTTCCAGTTTATTCTAGGGACGGTGATTTTTATGATGTTGTTTCCCGTCGCCCTCCTCCCCAAATGTTGCTCTAGAACGACGCGAATTTAACTAATAGCAACTAAGCAGGTCTGAGAAATGGTGTTTTTATTGTCACACGTGTAGGAATCTAGCCCACAACCCCTGTGTTATGAATTTGCATGCTTAACCACTGCACCGCCGCGGCATCCCTGGCATTGTTAATAATTTTTCCTTTTTCTATCAACCGACGTCATCTTAATCGGGGCTGGAGAAGCCAATCTCGGCCGGAGCGAGAGTATATCGAATCTATCCTACGGGAAGTTCTGAAAATTTGTATTCAGTTCATTAACTCACTGATTTAAATACCAATTGGAAACGAAATGCTGAACAGTAAACAGTGAACTGGTGTCCTTTATCTGAAATGAGCACCGAGAAGCTCCTTGCTAAAGAGGTACCACCTTAAGTCACAGCATTCTGAGATTTGGTGAGCTGTTTCTTTTCTCGTCGTAATTAAGACCAGTTTAATGCAAGGTACCCAGGTACCGGTGAATCTAAATGTAGAAAGAATGAATGCGGGACAGAAGCCACATCGAACGTCGTTTTGCAAAGTGAATGCATACTCTCTAGCTACCATGTCAGCTCCCTTTAAAAAGTTTAATATTCATCGAGTCTTTCCCTCAAACGTGCTTTAAGGGAAAGTGGTTGCAGAATCGGTTACGAGCCGACAAAAATGAGTCGAGATCACTTTTGGCGGTCGATATCCCAACGTGGAGGTTTCTGCATTGTCTCCAAAAATTTTAATGTTTTACATATATTAGCAGTCCCTTTGAAAAGCGTGTTACCTGCTTCATTGACTGGCGCATTTCAAGTCGCATTAGTATATTAATTTATTGTGTTGATATTCCATTTCCTTACCTTATTATTCTTTCTGTTTTGTTGCTCTCTGCTCCAGCTTCTTTTCTGGCGACATTTCCAGTAATACTGATAATAATAAGTACAATTTTTATATAGCGCCATAATCTATTAAAAATATATTTTTTAGCTCTGTGCAATACAATGTGCTGTATAAAAGAAAAAGTTCCAGCATTGATTGTAGTTCAAAAGCAATAGAAAACAAGAATGTTTTCAATCTAGATTTGAAAATATCGATGCTCTGTGAGTCACGTACTTTGAGAGTGATTGCTTATTCTTTATGGGTGTTTTGTTTCTTATTTATTCATGCTTATTCTTTGTTTCTTCCTTTTCAGAAACGGAAGGCTCAGAAAAAGCTCGAGCAAAGTCAACTAAGCCCGGTACTGACGCAACAGAATTCAGAAGATGATTTGGAACCATGTAAGACACTACAGCCATTTTTCTTTGAGCTTTCTTGAATAAATCTCCTATGGTTTTTTTCAACAATACGTGATTGATGATTAGAACATGGAACCGAACCTTACTTTCGATAAGCTCTGTATCCTATTGCAATGGCTGCAGTACTCATACTCGGGCTGTGGGTGCCCTACTTTTTTCATATGGATCGGTTACAACAGAGACACTACTGATATTTATATCAGTGGAAAAATATCTCATTAAATCCATTATCCGTAAAAATATTGTTCCCGTACCTCTTTTTTCTATTGCAATCGTAATTAAGTACGCTTTGGAGTTGTTTGAAGAAACTAACAGCTCATATGCAGTGAGCTTCTCTTTTTAAATCTCAACTAGATTGCCATAGCATCTAGGACATATGCTATACATGCATGGTGAATCCTAAGGTTATGGGTTTGCCTGTTGCAAGACTGAATTTGTCGGGGTACAGCGATCGCCCGAGGATCTTAAAGTTCTGGGTTCGATACCTGCACTCGCCCCCTCAGCATATAAGTAGAACAGTTTACTGAGCTGCACTGCATACGATAAATCACCTGGAAGCTGATGGTAGGTTTGGTCCTCTAACCCAGCCAAAAATGTAACTTCTCTGCTCTAGAGCAAGCAAAATGGGGAAAGACTCTCTCGTTGCTCGGCTAATACCGATGTCAGTCCTCTCAGGTCGATTTATTTCATCTTGAGACAGATTTTTGAGAAATGGAGCGGCAGTTTATGATTTCCTAAAAGTCGTGGGTATGGTTAGATGAAATTGTTGTCCAATTTTAGTGATGTTTGAAATTCTTCTTTGCTTAAAGAATTTTAACGTAAGTCAATCGCTATTTTCTCCAGTAGTGAGGCCTGAACCTCCGCCTGAATTCGACGAAAATGCTGCGGTAGTTTCTATTGAAGAAAGACTTAAGAAATGCCGACGGAGGCCAGGTGAGTATTGATGACCCATTTTCAATAGTCGATGAGCTTCTTCTGATTTTACGCGTTGCAAAAAAGACCCCTTGCCTCTGGTTCAGCAATTTCTCTTTTAGATGATTTGTTTGATTTAATTAAGGAGTGTAGCCAATTAGTACAAATTATTGTAAAAATTTTGACACATATCTCAATGATTGCACCAAGACATATATGTTGTGACTTCCTGATATCGCTTTCGAGTTTTTAAAGGGAAGACTCGTTCTTTATATCAGAAGACCCTCGTACACTTTCAAAGACGCTGATTACGGTAATTTGTCACTGATTTATTTTAATAACTTCTTATAATATGTACTTACCTTTAAGGTGAAGCAATACTGACGCCTGAATTACATTCAGGAGTGAATGTTACACCAGCAGAACAATGTCTAAGGTAGCTAATTTTCTCAGCCTTATTGTTACGATGATTTGTTAGCAGTTTTACTTAGGTATCGAATAGTTTTATGCTGTGATGTTCATTGCGCTTTGTGTAAAATGAATTTGCATTAAGTCTGGTGTCGACCCGTCATTGAGGCCTCACGAGGTGTCGACACCGCCAAATGGCTGGTGGATGAAAATAGGCCGACCAGCAGCTGATATGACAGATGAGGTCCGAAAAGAATTCACAGTGGTGTTTGAATCCTTCAGTAGCAGCATAAAGCAAAGCCACAAAAACAAATGCCCTCGAGCGAAACGATATCATTGCAATAGCTAGCGTTTTGTGACGAGTGGCGTAAGAGAAAATAGTGCACTGTTTCTGACTGACTGACTGACTGACTCACTGACTGACTGACTCACTGACTGACTCACTGACTCACTGACTGACTCACTGACTGACTGACTGACTCACTGACTGACTCACTGACTGACTCACTGACTGACTCACTAACCCACTGACTCACTCACTCACGACTTACTCACTGACTAACTCACTGACTGACTCATTGATTGACTCATTGACTCACTGATTCACTGACTCACTGGCCCACTCACTGATTGACTCACTCACTCACTCACTCACTGACTCACTCACTCACTGATTGACTCACTGACTCGCTATTTTTTAATTTTGTAAGATATCTTTTATAGAGATGAACAGTTGCGAAGGTCTGATCTGAAGAATGGCAAATACCAAGTGAAAGTCGTGTTCAATGATAAAGAAGTATCTAGGACTGGCGCCAAGTGAGTTACGTCATGCATGTATGCAAAGAAGCATATCACAGATGGAAAAAGATATTCAAATCATGCAATAACGGCAGTTTATGGTTCAAATAGCACACACTTAAATGGAAACAATATCGTATGAATGCCTCATCCCAGGATGGGACCGCATTTAGAATCTAATCGGGGTAACTTAGAAATATATCAGGTGGTCGTTCTTGAGAAATGTGATTCAGAAAATGTGAATCAGACATTATTCGTCTATTGCGAGATATTTGCAATGATATCACCTCCTTCATAGCTGTATGTATCCATCGACTCTAAGCGCGTATTCCCAATAAAATCAGGGTTGTAGGAATACATTGCTTTGAGTTTCTGAACTCTGATTTCTGAATACAGAAAGAGTATATTCTACATCGCGGATGCTCTGTTAATCGTTGTTTGTAATGCTTAAACCAATTCAGCATAGGTGCCTAATTGAAGGGCTACATTCTCTTCTGCCAACTCCCTTCCCAGTGTAAAGGGTAGAGAGTATAGTTTGCAAATGTATATAGAATTTATGATCGCCACAGTCAAGTACTGGCATACTCACTTCACTTTGTTGCCGAAGATCCTCTCACAGAGCTCTTTTATTCTGTTAGATCTTTGACATCGGATTTCACAATTCACTATGGCGAGATTTTGAACGTTCAAGTTCTTCATTGGCCAGAGAGTATTAAACTACAGGTGAAGGACCTCTTTTTATACTATTCCAATTTGAGCTCCCTGCATGTCTATTTTCTGCACACCAATGTGGGTTGAGTTGCCAAGCGGTGTAAACAGTTGCCGACGGGTGCTGTCTCTCTGGATGTTGTTGGGTTATGCGAGGCTGAGCGTATACACGTACCTTAGTGGCAGTCAAAGCATGAGCAATCTATCGTACCCTAGGAAGAGCAATCTATTATATTAAGTCATGTTATTTTTCAACTTATAAACACTTAATATCGTTTTGTATAGCTGATAGGGAATCGTGTCTGAATATTCAAAAAATCTTTCAGACTCGGTCGAGTGATGAGTGAACGATTTCGGTCGAGTGATGAGTGAACTATTTCGTATAGGGATAAAAAACAGTCGGTGCCTAAGTGGTTTTAATAAGTTATCAGTTCTTCCAAACATTCGGTGATAAATTAAAATATGACAATTGCTAGGAAATCTGCGTTTGTTGCTATGATTCTTTCATTAACAAAGATATATACTTGCCTCAAAGATTTTCAACAGCTCTGGCTGGGCCAATACGTTACTCGCTGAGTTGTTCGTTCCCATTCCCGAAGCGTCAATGGTATCAGGAACAGTGGGTGTAGAACCGTTCGAGTTCAGCAGTGATCATTTCGTCACCTACAAGCATGCCGGTATCGGAAGCGGTAAGCTCGTCTCACCATTACCAAGCAATAAACAGTCTTTTGCATTCTTTCTGCCATCACTTCCCTCCCTTCCCTCCCTCCCTTCCCTCCCTTCCCTATCTAGTGTATTGACATTTTGTATCATGAACTTCAGATGGTTATCCTGGGCTTCAATCCCATGCATTGTTTTTGTAATAGAAATCTGTTTCAAAATGAGAGTCGGGGGGGGGGGGGGGGACACTCAAACATAAAGCTATGCATTACTCATGCGTAACCGAACAGTGGGAATTTCTTACCCCGTTTCACCTGACACTCACTTTGAAACTGACTTCAAGTTAATTGTTAAATGACACAAGGTCCTTTTGTAGTTCCATGCTCCCTGTGACACCTTTGTACTATGGTGTAATTGTTTTCTGCGCATATAGAAATTTGTTTTTTACACATAATTCAACCTAGATAGTAGAGGGTAGGCATTTAGATACCGAGAAGCTTTTTGCTTATCGAATAGTATCCAGGTCCTTCCAACCGACCTGACAACACGTCGTAATTTATACGCCTGGAGTTGCAGAGAGCTGACAACTCTCCTCTTTCTAAGTGAGAGTATAGCGGAGGGTGGATTCGGATCAATGCATTAGAATCTTACCACTAAACTATCCTGACACCAAAGAGACTATTCATTGTTTGATTTGTTGTGTTGAAAATCAAGAGTGATTTCTTCTCATGCATTTTTATCAAAGTTATTTCTACACAGCCAACTGTAGAATATTGATCCTTGTTCTATTGGCTTCCATGAAGTCTTCAACTTCATTTTTTATTTGCACTTCTTTCATTCGGAATGCATCACCCCTGATATATTTTGATGTCATGTTCTATCTAATTCGCCAAGTGGCTCATTCAGGGGGCGCATTCAACGATTTGACTGTATGACTAGAGTTCATCAAAACATCATAAGGATGCTTCTGGTTATTTTTTTAGGTTTGGCTGTAGATTTGAACACGCAACTGGACGTTGAGCCTGAAGCCCCGATGACCGTCCTTACATCTGGCATTTTGTATTCGTGTGTTTCATGGGGTATAGACAACGATGGTAGGCCCATGGCACCTCCAACTAGAGCACACGGAAGAGCAACAGGACAAAGGTATTATTATTATCATTATTACTATTAGACCAAAACCACCAAAATTATATTATAAAGAATGTAGTGAGCATTGCTATTAGGTGCACATACTATTTATTCTGTTGGAGGAATAAATCGTGGCCTAATCAGGAGTTGCTAGAGAGGTGTATAATTGTAGATTTTATCTATGCTAAATGAATAGAAGTTTCAAAATGAATTATAATTTTTCTCACAATTATGCATCTCCTAAAGTTTGGCATCTTACATAGGTATAGACACACATCTTCTGGTTCTTCTTTCGGCTGCTCCCTATTGAGATTTGCCACAGTGCGTCCTTCTTCTTCTCCACTTTGCCCGATCCACCCCGTCTCTCTCCACTGCTCCCACCTTCATCACATCCTCCTTCACCATAGCAATATACACATGCAAAAATGCAAGTCAAAGACAAACAAATTTGTTTACAATGCTACAGAAAAATATGTACCGGTAGGAACCAATCGTCAATTAAATTACAAAACTCATTAAATCCATTTAAGAAGAGAAATATGAAAAACCGAGCAAATGTGTAGATAACTTGCAAGGACTGCTGTCACAGCCTGCATTTTTCCAAAAAATATTGTGTTCTTGAATAACCTTAGAGAATAGGTATCTTGTATTTCCTGACAAAGAGAGTGCCAAATACGGTGCCCTTTGTATCGGGCAGGTAATAATGTCTGTATATTCGAGACAGGTCAAGATTTTTTCAATTGAAGTGGATTTTGCGGCGTAGATTTCTATCGCCTTCCTCATGAATATGTCTTTTATTTTGACCTGTGTGTGATAAAGATTTGTTTTAATGCATGTATATATCTACTTCTACTCATTTTGTCTCCATTTTATGCATCTACATGCCTGTGTGTCTGTATGTAGGCACATTTACGCAGGTATGTACCTATTATATAAGCACCTTCACACATGTCTACATCTCTCTCTCTCTCTCTCTCTCTCTCTCAAGGTCTCTCTCTCTCTATCTCTTTCTCATCCTCTCACTCTATATGTTTCCTTTCTGCAGTGCTGTCAAGTATCATGATGCGTTATCAGCCCTTGGAGCAGCAGGTGTTGTTGACATGGAGATGCTCATATCTTGGATCAGTGAGTTCATTTTTAATGAATGAAACACCAAAGTGCATTTTATCACCACAAAATTCAATGAGGTTGTCTCGTTTTTTGACAACCATCCCAATTTTGCACACCATTACTATTTTTTCTGCCTATTCGTCTAATTCATATATTTGTTTGTTTGTTTTTCAGCTGAGGCAAATTTAGATCCAAACGATCCGAGGAATGCGGATATCCTAAATCTTGCTAAGGTACAATCATTTTGTCATAAAAAAGTCATACATTATGTTAATAGAATCAAAGCTCTTAGTGTAACATATCACTTAATCTCTACATACGTATGTATCCTTCGTTATTGCGAAGGAGAGTGGAATCATAATTATGTCACATTAAAGACCTCTTCGGCTCAGTCTCGCCAGGGTATGAAACATCATGTAATCGCCTAGATTGAGCCATTAAATTCATACCCAAATGCGGATTAAAACCCAAGGGCTCTTAATTGCTTCTTTGCTCTGTCTTTGGAATCAGATCAGGCGTTGACATCTTATGTCGCTTTATTCACATTAAGAAATTTTTACACGTCGTTAGAAAAATATGGCATCCATACATCAGAAGAAACTACAGTTGCTTATGATTAAAAATTTCAAAGCAAAAAATCAATTGAATCCTCTTTTTATGGGGACAGTTTTGACGAAAATGCAGTAGCATGTCGGCTAAGATGCTCGAGCAATCTAAATCTACCGAAAGTGAGGATTGCGTATTATGGAACAGATACTGGAAGGTTCATGGATCAAAGAGCGTGGGCAAAATCACCAACAGAAGTTGAACCTTTGAGTTTTTTCAGGGTTTTTGAAAAAAATCTTAAGTCAGCTGCATGCAAGCATTGCAACTGTATGATAGGCAAAATATATTTAGATATTTTGTGATTTCGCCTTACTCATGATACTGCCACTTGCAGGGAGGAGAAAGCAAGAATCTAGAATTATTGCGATCATTAATTGTAGGTAATGACTGGAGGCAACAAAGAGACAATATCAAGGCCTAAATACTTTCGACTCAACCAGTTAGAAGGTGAAACTGATTTTGCAACGAATGAGGAACTCGACAACTGCAAGCGCTTCAAGCTTATTCAGCTCAGAGATCAAAGGGTGAGTTAACGTCAGCCATTTTCCTGCCCTGTATTAAATTCAATAAAATGCATCGTCCGAAACCCTCCTCTCAGCATTTTTCAACCATGCGTCGAATGCAGCAATGTCGCCTCAGTTAATTGTAAATAAGATATAATATATGTAATAATTGTATTGAATATGTTGGTTAATGTTGGCTAACAATTCTAATAGCTTTAAAAACAGCAAATTAATGCCAACTATGTGTCAGACATGCCGCATCATAAACGCACGTTCCAATTTACATAGCATATTTTAAAGCAAATTGAGGCTAAAAAACTTAGCCAGAAATGAATATTTTACACCTATGAATGAAACAGCAAGACTTAAAAGATTATTCCGTTTACGATTCACTTCTTCCCATGCTTCTCCCAAGGGGCAGCAGGTCGTCGATCTGAAATTTCTCAAGTATTCTTAAGTCCACTTCTTTATGATTTTTTGGTCTTGATTTTTAATGCTGGATGACCTTCCCATCGCAGCTTAGGTTGGTTGCATACATCCTTTATTAGTGACCTTCGGACGCTTGATCCATTGATTGATTGATTATTTGATTGATTTGATATTTGATTGGGTATTTGATTGTTTGATTGATTGATTGGAAATGCTTAAGGGGGTTGCCCTCCAGCGTCACTGATTTTCAAAGGGCCCCCCACTCCTTCAATTTCGAACTACTGTGCTTTTTCATCCATAGGTTTCTCCTCAGGGTAGGGTTGCAGGTCTAGATTGCTAGACATCCAATCCACATCTCCATGCCAGTTCGGCTTGGGGTTTTCATGGTCGAATCCGTTTCTGCTATCAAAATCTTTTTAACAGGATACGCTGCTCCTATTCTGCCATGCAGGATATCAATTCTTCTAATAACGAAGACCAGTGATTGGATGAAACTCGAAGGCAACTCTAACTGTCCCTGGGGCTGCAGTCATGCGTAGCATTTTTCTATTGGATTGGACTTGCAAAAGTTCTTTGCGAAGTAAAAATTTTGCGTTTCGTTCTCTTCCTAGATCCCAGAATTCAAGAACTTAAAGATGATTCCAAATGCAGATAAGCACATTTCACCATCGCTATTTGAGGTAGCCTATTCACTCATCTCAGTAGAAAACAATCGAGAATCAAGTAGCTTTCGGAACTTTTAAATTCTCCAACCACCTCTCTCGTTTCCTCTTTCAGTTTCTCTTTCATTTTCTCATTTTCTCTTTCATTCTCACTTTCACTGCAATTGTTGAAGAGAAAGTATACCAGAAAATTTTACGATGCTTTCACATTCATTGGTTAAATGAAATCAGAAATTCTACTCCTGACTTTCGGACACGTTGCGGAACCATCAGAAGCTCGATTCATTCAGGCCACTACCCAATCCACGAACTTTATCTCACGAATCGTCATTCATTCAAAGAATTTGCCGTCTATAGAACATCTTCTTGCCTTCCTTTTCTTTCCAAGAACCCTGCATTTTGTCCTCTTCCAAATAGAAAATCAATCTTTTCCTCCCTTTCCTCTTGTCCTTCCTCTTTCTTCCAATTTTTGGATTTTGCTATAGGCCATCAAGGTATTTTTCTAACATAGCGATATTAAAATATGTATTTAAAACTTTCATTTGTTTAATGATGATAGAGCAATACAGTGTGAGAATTCATGAACCAATGATAGGCTCCGACATCACTGTTTATCTACCGAAATAATTCATTTTTGTTCATTAACACTGGGCTACTTCCAACAACTTCGACTCACGATGCTTTTTTGTCCCTAGGCCTGTGAAAGGAGACTCAAAGGACAAGAGCAGGAACAGACCGAAGGAGAAGTATCGCATCGAGCTAGAGTTGGGAATTTTCTTGTGCAGGTTCATGTTATTCATCATCACTTAAAAGAACAAATAGAAATAGAATGATTTATACAGGGTAAACCTTGTCAGTAATGCAAGCGCTGTTATCAGTAAGGACTCTGTTGGAAACATAAGGTAAAGGAAATTTAGATAAAAAATAACTTCATCCATATACAATGTAAAAGTCTTGAGTTCATTTAAGACTTGTATATCTTTATCCACAGCTTACTTCTCACATAATATTGATCTATTCAGGCACGAAAGAATGTCCTTGCAAGATCACAGGTTGCCAAGAGGCAGTTGGATTTGACAGATGTTGTGATCGAAGATGAAGTGCCAGACATTGGGTAGGTTATTTTGATCAACTTTTGTGATCAAACGCTCACCACGCTCGACTCATTGTTCTACATTCTATTCATAAATGTCAATGAGTCGTTCCCGTGTCTTTTTATCTTAACCTCTGTTACAGAAGTGACGTCACGCGCCATCAGACCTTCCTTCACACGATCATTTCAGGTCTCTTAGGCCTCCCCCCGTTTTCTCGCTCCTGCCATTTCCAGTTCGGTTGCTCTCCTAACCAGATCTTTGAAACATCTGTGGGTTGCTCATTTCATTGAATCTGGAGCCATGTTTCTATCCAATGTGTGCTCTTCCTAGCTGGAGCCTTCCTCCTTTCTAGCATGGACCATGGATCGTCGGTGGGAAATTTTTTTCGACATTAGGCCTACTTCTTTGACTTTTTACAGATTGTATGTAGATGATTAAGTCATTATCGTCAACACATCATGAACACTTCATTGACCGTTCTCTCGGTAGGACACTGGGTGCTCGTCTCGGACAAGTATTTGCAAAGAGACATCCTTTAAAACCGGAAAGGAAGGAGCGGAAGAGAATCGCGGGCCAGGTATTCACCTTATTTCTTGAGGATTTTGCCCTGTATTATGAGATCAGTGATAAATAGCGACGATAGCCAGGCTTTGTTTTCAGATAAATTGGCACTGGCACATTTTAGTTGATAAACTTCTGAAAACGATATAGATGGTGCCATAAAGGAATAGTGACCTACAGCGGAGGAAGGGATAAGTTCTACTGGTGCAAATATGAACTGGTTTGTGATGATCTAAGATCTTCACATAATTATCAACGCAGATGAGTTTTTTTCTCGCTGATTCCACATCAGAATTATCATTATCGTCCTAATGAAACTGTAAAGACAGACGAATTATTCACAGCTATTTCCAACAGAAAGCTTGCTTATATTGAATGAAATGAATATGAAATTTGAAATTGGTTGTATCGAGTCTCCATGAAATAGACTGTTGTACCAATGGAATGAACGCTTTTTGAAATAAATTTTGCACGCTGCCATATCTTAGTATTTTGATAATTTCAGAGGCATTTGGTATTGTTCTCTACCCGGTATAATGAACCTGACAAGAGCATGAATTCGTTATGCCAAGGACTTATCTTTATTTTTTTCAGAATCTGGCAAGTGTAAGAGAAGTAAGAATTTTGATTAACGTTGTCCGTGCCTTTGATGTACCAATCAGAAGCGAATCATCCAGACGGGGGTGAGTAAGCAATAATTTCTTCACTATTGCCAATTAGCGGAAAGTGGTCTAGAAAGGTTAAGAACGTATAGCCGAGTCCCACACTCGAAACCAACGTCGTGAGCACCTTAGGTTATATATACCTGGATAAACGGTGAAGATAAACGTGCGAAGGCCTGCCTCGAATCCAGGCATCATTCCGGACAGTGAACCTGTGGCCTTTCGTAAAGAGATCTAGAAGGTTGCGGACATTTTGTCACTGCTACTTAAGCCTGGTGACTTCGGGATCCTTTCGAATGTGACGTTCTTTTCTTAAGGAGCTTTACGGCCAAGGTGATCACAAGCGCTGTTCCCTGTCTCACTATAAAATGCTGTATCACATTGCCTTCATCTACTCTTGGCTTCCATGCAATGCATGTTTGTTCTGTGGTCTTTTAGGCGTTTGCCGGCGTCTACCCATCCTCACGCAGGGCCTAATGAGTCAATGGCAAGTGCACAAACTGGGATGTTTACAACAGCTGGGCGAGGATTGCAGACTAGCCATAACTCACGGATGTCAGCTCAACAACCGCAACAGCAAGGAGGCTACAACGCTGCGCAGTCAAGAATAGAGGTATCAAACTTGGGGCCTCATGTTCACCTTGTTTGAAATTGATCAACGCGTGCATGGGGATGAAGATTTCATATGAAATGATAAATATACTTACAATCGTGTATTTGACAGATGATTATCGTCCTCGCTATCATGAACATCAACATCGCCATCAAAGTGATTTATGTTATCCTCACCATCGCATTCATCGTCACCCTTTATCATCACCATCATATCTTATTTTCCATAATCATTATTATTACCATCATCACCATAGTCCTAATCATAATTGTCATTATCATCGTCATCGCCCTTATCATCATTACCATTTTTATCATCATAATTATTTTCATCATCACCATAATCGTAATGGTAATTTTCATCATCATCGTCATCGCCATCATTACCACAATCATCATCATCACTATCATCAATATCATCACTACAATCGTTATAATTACAATAATTATCATCACTATCATCCTTATCATAATAATAATAATAATGATAATCATCATCACTATCATCACTATCATCATCATCATTATTTCTATCGTCCTATTCATTCGCATCGTTTTTGTCACCACCACCAATCAATAATCATTCCATTTTCATTCTATTTTAGTCTCTTGTGCGCCCATTCATTGAAGTTATGTTCCAAGGCAATTTTGTACGAACAAGTGTCGCAGAAGGTCCACTTCCTAACTGGAATGAAGAAATCGTTGTCCCCTTCAGGTGCTAAATCGATACTTGTTATTTGTATATTTGGGTTTTTCAGATTGGTCCCATAGCTTAAGGATGCTCACGATTCTATGAAACAAGCATATGAAAGCGAAGATTATCTAACATCACACACATTCAATGCTTTTATACGCAAAGTTCCCTTATAAGTTAAACTGTTCCCATTTTTTCTCATTTCATTAAAAGATAATGTGAAAGATTTCTTTTTTTTCTTTTTTTTCTCTCTTTGCATAAAGCAATTACAGACACGACTGCAACTTGCTATACTACTTAATTGTTTATAGAAAGCACTACCAGGACGATACCATGGGGAGCAAAGATCAATGACTACCCCATACCAACACATGTAAAGAAATACACACTAACTTATTTATACTACGCTAATGAAGGCATTTTCCAAGAAATAGTTGGCAGCTATTAACTGAGTTTCGAAAATTCAAAAAGCCAAAATACCCTGTTTCGTATATCATCTTGCCCATTGCTGTGCTGGTTTTTTCTAGGGCTCCAAACAATGACTACTCTACTGATAATCTTCAAACTGTCAAAGAAAAGATTTACGTGAATCTTTTCGATGAATTCATTGTCGATATTCTACAGGTGAGTTTTCCTTTGGAAAGTTGAATCATGCTTGAAAATTTTAGAAACTCAGAAAATTTTTGCCTGGCAGCCTACAGACTCACTGACACATTAGGTGTAAAGATGTCACTGAATGGACTGTAACACATGCTTGTAAAGCAAGATTAACAAATAGCTTTGTATCTATAAAGCAATTGATATCATAAAAAACGAGTGCCTATTCTAGGTGACCTTCTATTCCTCTTTCCACGCACCAGTAAATGGGTACCTGGTCCAAAGTTCGGGTAAATTGCGGGGAGGAAAGGAACTGGCAACCTCACCTCATAAGGCCGTGACTCAGAATGGTTAAGGAGCTCCCCAATGCTCGTTTTAAGTATGGGAGTAAATGTTCCTTGCGGAGAGAGCACATTCTGCCCAATTGAGAAATTCTCAAACCCACTGAAGAAGGGTCAAGGCCGAAGACACACAAAAATGAAGCAGATTGCTGCAGATCTGCAGATCTGTCACAACCAACTCTCGAAGAAATGAACACGTTGTGACAAAACAGAGACCTGTGGAAAGAGACCGTGCACGAAGCGAAGAACACAATGACTTCAGCAGCACCAGCTGACTAGTGATGATGATGATGACGTTCTGCTCTGTCATACGTTGTCAATTTTCTGTTTTGCTATGTATCTTGTCGTCACACTTTTACCAAGATTTATTTTTGTAGGATGAAAGGCAACGTGACACGAATATTCACCAGAGAGTTGAGAGGTTCTGGCTGGGGAGCTTGTCGATTCCCTTCTCTACAGTCTACTTTAATTCGCAGGTTCGTCACGACTCGGTCCGTTTCTTTTTGAAAGATTTGTAGATAGCAGGCATTGACCACGTTGGGAAATTTGTAATGCAATATTTGTGCTTCGTTTTTCAGCTGACATTTTGTGGCCTTTACCAGGGAACTTCGTTTCTTAAATTGAAGACTTAATGTAGGCTTTATTTTTCACTTTCGTAGGTAAAAGGACTGATGAGAATCAACTCGCCTCCCGTTTTACTTGGATACGAACCAAGCAGAAGTAAAGTTTCTACATCAAAATGCGAATCTTATCTGCAACTTTTTGTTACCATTGAGCCACAATTGCAGCCTGCCCAACCACTAGCAGAAAAGGTATTAGAAAAATCATTATATAATATCATTCATTCAGAGTCATGTTCCTTGCACGATGATCACTAGCTCAGGGCCAAATTTCATAGCGTTAAATTATTTTGCACATTGTCAGATTTCTTAGCTATTCAGCTTTTGAGTTTTACTGCAAATTTAATGCTTAATTGGATCAGAGCTGTATTAAACCCACTTTCTGCAACCTTATCATTTCTGAACAGAAATTAATTGCATGCAAACCTCCTGCGCCATGGTTTACCAAGGAACTGGATGCATTTATCTACAAACCAGATACTAGGGGCCTCTATTCAACTGCTTCAATAGACATTGTGTATCGGCAATTAAATGTTGACCAGATGATAGTTTTATATAGAAGTAGCTAAGCCAATTTCTTTCTGTGCGTCAGCAATGACTGAATCCCCGATTTTCTTCGATCGAAAACGTTTTTGGGTCCTCGTCTTTGATTCAAACGTTATCCTATCAGATGGATATTTTTTATCATATTTTTTATCACTATTGTACATTATTCATTTTATTCTGCTTTTACCTTGATTTCAACCACATTGATTGTCAATAGGTAGGATTACAGGTCCTTGAATGATAACATATAGTTTTACATCTGAACAAGTCAACCTGTTAAAATATCATTTATTATTATTACTATTATTATTATCATACAAATGACCTATTATTAGAGAGATTTGTATTTGTATGTTTAGTTTATATATCAAAATGAAGTTTAATAAAAAAAATTATGAGTGACATGACACGATATGACATGCACATTAGATTAATATCTTGAATTGCCCTAATCAAAGTATCAACCGAACAGTCAAGGATTCGTTCGCATTTCTTTTGTGCCAGACAAGAACGTTCTTTTTTCTCTAGATGGAGCAGTACACCTATCATTAGCTCCTGTTTGTCATGAATGCTAGATAGCCTAAACTTGAATCTGGTAAAACCCCACAAAAAGTAACATCTAGAGATAAGAACCTACTGACTAGTTTGTACGCATACGCGGAGCTAACAAGGACTGGTCTTGAACCCAGAATTTGTAAATTCCAAAGTGGACGCTGTAGCAGCTGATCTACCAATCTACGCGAATGTAAACTGCAGCCTAAGACAAAACGTTCAGGCTTGTTTTTGGGTGATATCATAAAGAAACTATCATTTCTTCCATATTATTTGGCTTCCAAGTTTGCTCCGTAATCGTTGCATTTTATTGATGCAAAAATAGGCCTTTACCGAGTCCGAAGACAAGACATTTGGGTCTCTTTTTGAGTGACGTCAAAAATATTCCATTTTCCGTATGATTTGGGTTGGTTATTTCCATTGTGCTAGTCAATTGCTATATTTAACTCAAGCTTATTGGCTTTGGTTTGGTTTAATAAACCTTCTCAATGCAAAAATGCACCTTTGCCTAATCCAAATCTCTTCAATTATCTATAAAAATTGCTTATATGAATGTTTTATCTCTTAAATCATGGCTAGCTTTGCAAATTCACTTTTAAGTGTTTCTTTGCCCTGGTTTTTTTCAGATGATGATATTTACCGGTATGTTTAGTCTGAAAATTATTATGATTCTTGCTACATATGCCAGCGAACCTAAGAACATCGCCAATGCGAGCTTTTCAGTTACATAGTAGCGTTTGTGTACTGCAGTTTTCTTATTTTCAACCGTAGTTCGAAACAAACGAATATGAAACTCTGATTCATAATGCACAAGTCTGGTTATCGTCGGTCCGCTCAAGTCACCCGGACAGAGAATACAAGGTTTGATTTAGGAATGCATAGCAATTCTGCTCAACTCTGATCCATCAAATTGTATCTCATAAACTGCATAAGCTTCCATTGCCAGGTAACCGAATATTCCTGATTTTACTCTACTTTTAATTGCGTGATTTTTCAAGTTGACCAGGGAACGTATATGTGCAAGGATTTCGAGTAGTTGACCAGGGACTGAATGAATGGATCAAATAACACTGGCAAAGATCCCCGCTGATCATGTCTTTCGATTTCAACACTCCTTGCGATTTCTACCCCGGGGACCACGGAGGGTTGGCAAATCCTTTCCTTCTAAATGAGTAGTGTTGGATTATTCATTCTCTCTCTCAGGGCTCTCTCTCTCTCTCTCTCTCTCTCTCTCTCTCTCTCTCTGTCTCTCTCTCTCTCTGGCTCTCTCTCTCTCTCTCTCTCTCTGGCTCTCTCTCTGGCTCTCTCTCTGGCTCTCTCTCTCTCTGGCTCTCTCTCTCTCTCTCTGGCTCTCTCTCTCTCTCTCTCTCTCTCACTCTCTCTCTCTCTCTCTCTCTCTCTCTCTCTTAGAGCCTCTCTCTCTCAGAGCTCTCTATCTTTCTTCCTTATGAAGTGCGTATTGTACTATAATTGTGCAATTTGATTTTAGGCGATGGTGTCAGATTTAGATGGTAAGAAGGTATTCGTCACAAGATATATAAAAGCACAGCGACCTCCTGATGGAATCATCTCTGATACGAATCTTCCTTCCATTCAAACAATGGTAAGAATGGGCATCATGAGTCCTTTGACCTTACTCTAAATGCCCTTGACATCAGTCAGTGCGTCAGCCAGTCAGTCAGTCAATGAGTTAGTCAGTCAATGAGTTAGTCAGTCAATCAGTCAGTCAGTCAGTCAGTCAGTCAGTCAGTCAGTCAGTCAGTCAGTCAGTCAGTCAGTCAGTCAGTCAGTTAGTCAGTCAGTCAGTCAGTTAGTCAGTCAGTCAGTCAATCAGTCAATCAGTCAGTCAGTCAGTCAGTCAGTTAGTCAGTCAGTCAGTCAGTCAGTCAGTCAGTTAGTCAGTCAGTCAGTCAGTCAGTCAATGAGTTAGTCAGTCAGTCAGTTAGTTAGTCAGTCAGTCAGTCAGTCAGTCAGTCAGTCAGTCAGTCAGTCAGTCAGTCAGTCAGTCAGTCAGTCGATGAACCATCAGTAGGTTGGCAGGGAGAACAGGGAGAATGGTAGGCATGCAGGCAGGTAGACTCTGATAAGAGTATGGCCTCATTTGCGCAGCGATGGAACTCAAAGATGTTCTCCGCAGTCCTGTTGGCCTCAACCATTGAATCAGTCACCCCTTGAATGATTTTCTTGTGACGTCGTACAATACACTTTCTCATTTATTCTGTTTTTCTCATTTGCAGAGACTTCTCGCCAGATTCGTTTCACTAATACCGTACATCCCAGATTCAGTGCAGTTTCCTGATCTTTGTGACATCTGGACAACATCCGAGGTAAATACTTCACTCAATACGGCAGCCTTGCTTTCCATTCAAAAGAGCAAAAGATGTAGGCAAAGAAAAGGTGTGATCCTCTCTGGGATTCCTTCGAAAGGGTCAAACACGGTATTCCCTCGGCGTCTAAGTCGCACACACAGGTCTTCACATGGACCATATTTCACACACGTGATGTCATCGTAATTAGATCCGTCAAGAGGCCCACTCAGTGCAAAGCATTAAAAACTCTTTCGAATGAGCTCCTCTGGCAGTTATGCACATGCCTCCAGAACCCATTCAACCATTTGTTCTCTTGATGGCTCCCTCGTATTTCCTTAAGCAGTTCACAAAAAGAAAGCATTTACTCTTAATCCGCATGAAATTTTTAGGAGTCGGAGATATTTATATTAAAAAAGTCATTAGCTATCGCTAAATTCTCAAAGTTGTCGTGCTTCTTGTCTGACATCAGTGGAGAAAGAGGATTTCCAGTCGAAGCATTTTCTCCCAAACCAAGGGAGGGCTTGATAGAGAGGAGGGACTTGCTGTATTTTACATTTAGCATCATAAGTACGGCTTATAGAGATGGTGGCTTATTAGAGCTTTAACGGTAGTCTCCTGCAATTCGCTTGATTGTGAACAAAATGCAGAGCAACCACATGACCCATTAAGGATTTATTAGATCTGTGTCTCTGTCTCGATCAATTAAAGCAATCCTTTTAACCCGTGTGTTTGTTTACAGCAATTTCTAAGCATGCTGGCGGGTGATGAGGAGGAGCATGCTGTGCTGCTGTGTAATTATTTTCTCTCTCTTGGAAAGAAGGCCTGGGTCGTCCTTGGTAACGGAATCCCTGAAGGTAATCATATTGAGCGTTGTACAATTTCTAAACGTTTCCTGATAAGCTATTTATCTCCTTGCGTAATGGTGATGAGCCTTGCATATCAGCAGAACAGACTGAGTTGAGTTCAGTCTGCTTATTAATGTTTTCAAATCATCGCGTGCAGTTATTCGGCATAGCATACTCTACCCCAAGCTGGTTGCAATTCCGAGGCATGGCTCTTAGTTTTTGTAGGAAGATGGATTTTATGAGGTGGTTTCCTCTTTCCTCCTCAACGATGATGCTTTTTTTATTGTAAACCGTCAAAAATCCAATTCTCGTCAGCCACTGCTTTGTGAGTTTTGCACTCTTTGGTTGTCTTTTTTGCGAGTTATGATTAGGGATGGTGAACAACTGTGTGTTTTGTGCAGCACATGCTGCAGGGAGCAGCAGTAAGCTACTGCAACATCCATTGGCTATAGAGCAGTTCTTTTGGTAACTTTAGAAACTACAGTTTGATACTGTATAGTAGTTATCATAATGCAAGTACTGTAGGTTCTAATCTTGATCGTGGTTAATAATAAAATAATATCAGTAAAGGCGATCAGAAACCGCTTCATAACAATCGATTTGCCTATGGATTAAGATTGGATCCCCTGTCTCCTGTTTTTGTATTATTTGATATCGGGGCGACGGGCAGTTACATAAGTGAATTGTAAAGTTATACGCAATGAGGTTTCGTGCCAGCGTTCAGCTTATCATAGGGCGGAACCTTTACTGTTCCCTACAATTTTTCTACTTAAATAGTTATGAATGATTACGAGTGCACTTAGCTAGAAGCTTTCAGAACGAGAATCTGCCAGAAAGTATAGAATTTCCAAATTTAATTGCTGGCAAAACTTCTTTCACTTGCTGAGTGGTTATTTCATTCACAAAATGTTAAGAATTCGGAAGCGAGGCATATTCGCATCGAGGTCAGGATGTGGGTAGAATCAAGCAGGCTTTAACAAGCACTGCATCACGTCTTCCATGCAGACGTATTTCGAGAGACGATCCTTGAACAAATTTACGTTATTTACATTCTGATTTCTATTCATTTCTTTTCAATTCTATTCTATTCTATTCTATTTCATTCTAATTCTGATTTCCTATCAGCAGCATTGTCACATCTATGTTCAAAACATTTTCTTTATTTTTCAAAATATTTATATAATTCATTTAATGTCTCGAAATACATCCGCAGAGTCCTAGCCCGAGAATGGTGCACTTTTTGTTGCTTTTTTCTAGTTTTCTAAAGCTGAATTCTATACATGAGAGATAATGTGGTTAAAAAATATTTCTAATTGTATCAATCACAAAGAGACACCCATTACTACCGAAAAAACACTCAGTGTCCTATTTCATTGTTACGGGAGATTCGTGTGCCCAAAGTTTGACATGCCAATAAAAGATGAAGTGTTCCATTTGAGAATCTCTGCAGAAATCTCAACAGATATTCTTGCTCTCGAAAAAGATCTGATGTCGCTAGCGGTATTAAAGAAGGCACGTAAATATGGCCAATCAAAGCTCACGTGGCACAGGCACTTGCTCACTAACCCCACGTTCGCTGCTTCAATCCCCACCTGGACGTGACACAATAAAAGCACCATGGGTGAGGAAGGCAACGGAAACCACCTCGTAAAATCCACTTCCCTAGAAAAATTCAAGAGCCCTGTCTCTGGTTTTTGCTAAGCTCGAAATCGAGTATGCAACGTATTTTCAAATAGATCTGGCTGATATGGCCTAAAACGTTACACTTGCCAAGTCATTTGAATTCGTATAATTTTCATTTCTGAAATAAAGTATGAATTTCTCCTCCATCCAGGCTCAACCGCCTATGTTTTATCACTTGACGGAATTCGATATCAACTTTGGAATGCCAGTACAGGGGAATTCTATGAGATGAACGACATGAGGTGTCCTCTCCTAAGTATCGGATGCTTGATTGATGAAGCCAATGTAAGTACTGAAAACGCACACAGCTTTCTTCCTTTTTTCACAGCTGCCTTGATCTCCTGGCTCCGATTCAAGAAATTTTAAGCGTGATATAATCTTTCGCTTCAACTGTTTGTTTGATTTCTCTGGACGCAATCACCTTGAAAAAGCCATCAGCGAGCTGTATGAGACTCGTTAAAGTAAACAACGCGGAAATAATGCTCGCAAAATGCTATTTCTGATGTATTACCGTCTATTTTCGTTCGAAATGTGCCAATGAAGTTCTTTCACATTATGCTAGCGATGCATATTTGCTGTCTGGAAATAAACTTGCGGAAATAGACAATATCAGGTCCTAAAATTAACTGTGTGTCATTACCGTTAATGTAGTCTACTTAAAATGAATAAATGGATAATTCAGTGAATTATGATTATGGTGATGATGATGATGATGACGATGATGATGATGATGATGATGATGATGATAATGAAGGTGATGATGATGATGATGATGATGATGATGATGATGATGATGATGATGATGATGATGATGATGATGATGATGATGATGATAACAGCTTTATTGGATCTCATATTTGCCTTCAAGATTCTGGCGAATATTCAAAAAGAAGAGCATCCTTCAAAACTAGATATGAATTTTTTAAATCCAAAAGCTTGGAGACCGTTCTTTAGCAAAAAATATCCCAACCCTGGGTTGGCCAGTTTCCAGGTAAGTGCTGCGATTTTTCTACAATAATTGGGAAACAAGCTTCATGTTGGTTTGATCTTTTTCACTGATGATGATGTAGCAGTTCATGCATGCATTCTCAATCCTTTGCAGCCAATTCTCGTCTTGTCATCGGGAGCCCGGAGCCCACCGAACTCAGTAGAAGTAGAGGCGTGGCCAAATAGATTTTTACCTTGAGCTTGAATATCAAATTTTACCCGATACTTTTTGCTGCCACCCCCCCTCCCTCCCCCCTCCCTCCCCCATTTATTTACCATCCAGCATATGTAGGCAGGTTTAAGAATGTGAGAGAATCTGCTTATCGAGCAGTCTCCTGGTCCTCTGACTTGAGACATGAACAAACCTCGGTGATCCTTACGGCACGGAGGGTATGCTACGAGTACCCCCGTCCCTCCAAGTAAACGCTGCACCCCAGGCCTCAAACCGCTGATCCAAAGATCCAACAGTCCCATCCGCTACCCGTGATGTGTCATTTCACTATAAAACTTTCCACCGCAATCCTTTCCCATAGTAGCTGTGTATCCGCCTCTAAAATTTGCTTCTATTTATCGGTGAGATTCACATTACTTCGATGCATCTCTCCCTTTAACAAAAATTCGCCAATCTATTCCTGTTTGACCGCTCTAGCGCTCTGCAACTGGGCCCAATCTTTTTATTTTTTGCAGATCGAGAGGCTAGCTTATCACGAATCAGACTTGCAGTATTTCATAAACCTTCAAGACAAGTGAGCTTGTTGTAAATCATTTTGTGGGAATGTCTGCTACATCTGTCTTGAGAAAAACATGGATTATGCTTTATCATTGTCTTGCTAGTTTTATTTGTTACAAAATCAGCGATATTTTAATGGAATTCGTCAAAGATCTCTTTTGGACGGTTGCCTCAGTAGATTTTGAAAGGAACACCTCTCACCATTTCCCCCTCAAATAGTAAGCTTCCGTCGATACTTTGCGCTTGCTCAAAGTTGCTCAAATTACAAGATTGTTAGAAATTGCTTTGCAATGTGATACAAGATTCCATACGAAGGTTGTCTGCCATCTGAAGCAACTGAGCCAGATTATGACATCAACCCGTTAGGATTGTATAGAAGGTGCCATCCAACGAAGCCTTCACTTGCCTCATTTCAGACTCGAACGCACTCTAAAGGACAAGCTGATGGAATGGAGACCCAGATTCGTGACGAGATGGAATAGGTTTGCATCATTTGATATAGATCCATGCCAATTAGGGTTCGCTGAGCCCTATTTCAGCAGGATGGGGCGTGCCCCCTCTTTCACGTTTTCTACCCCATGTAGAACGTTTAGCAACAACTCGTTTGAATATGCCCTTTATGTTTGTATTCGTTATTTCAATGAAATATGTGCCCCCCGTTTTGGATTTCGCAACAGTTCAAGAATTTTATCAGAATGATTCTAGTATTTATGTCCGCCCACGATAACCCAAATTTAAGCATCTTTTATCCCCTCTTGAAGAAGGGTTCATTTCAAATGGTCAAAACTCGTGTGACGTAGGCCTATATTACGCTTTCAACGACTTTATTACGGTCTCAATAGATATCCTCGGATATGTAAGCAATGAAAAATTAAGTCCCATACTCAAAACGAGCGTTGGGGAGCGCCTTGTTGGATAAGTGCCATCCTGAGTCACGCATTATTGGTTGGGGTAGCAAGTTCCTTTCCTCACCGCACTTTACCCCCACCTTTATAGCAAGGAGCCATTTACTTCTGGGTGGATAGACAGAGGCTAAAAAGAAATGTACACGTGTATATCTTAAACACAAGACCTTCGATCAGTAGGCATGTCTTCTTACCCACATTAAAGGTGGTAAAACTTGATGATCTTCAATGATCTTCTTCTCTCACTATTTGAGCCGCAACCCCTTGTTTAATTGCGTATGTATTATAACTGCTTGGACCATGTTCTCCCTCGCAGATACTGCACACAAGCATTTAGAAACCTTCTCACAAAGTAAGTGCGGTTGGTTCCTCTTTGTTCCCTTCATGCCTTCTCTAAAGCTTCATCTGCAAATTGAAAGCTGGCACGTGGGGCACGGTTCAGCTACGATCGATAGCAAGACCCTGCGTTGCCATCCATTGGGAAAGAGCTTTGAAACCATCTTCAATGTTGATAGCGCAATAGGCGGCTATTTTCCTAGCCTAGAGATGTTTGAGACTTTATTTTCGACTTATTTACTTAAAAGCACACACGATGCATTAAAATTGACTCATTGGGTGAAGGAGGCCAATATGGAAGGAACAGCATGCTCCCCCCGTCCTATTTGATATGAGTTCAATCCAGGTCGTTATGTTGTCTAGGTGCCTCACTACCAGAGGTGTAGCCAAGATAGATGAAGAAGGTGAGGTGGCCCCGAACACCATTGCCAACGAGGGAAAAGGCAGTTGGTGCATCTTGATCTGTCCTTTGAATCCGAGTCAGTGGATACTAACTCTGCTTAAAGGAGATTTGAGAGAGATCCTTCTTGAACGAGTTTCATTGGGTATATTTTCTAATTGTACAATACCCAAACCTACCCCTGCCTCTCTCATCTATATGTTACCACCCCAGTCCTCAAACCCTAACCACACCGTTATTTTCTGCGGAAGGAGTGACTGGGCTTAGATCTAATAACCATGTATCACTTGAAAAGGTATTGGTAATTTGTAGCAAAAATTAGTTGAATCGTTAGCCTTTCTGCCAAGTCGACTTTCCTTCAAAAATCAGCTCTGTGATTCATCGATGTTGTCAAATATGGGTTTTATTCGATATTTTTATCTTCAGCATGGAACAGAAGTTCGCGATGGGACAGCCGATCGAAGATCACCACTCGGAGTTGGAGCAAGTCACTTCATCGTACAAAGTAAGATTCCACTCAACGTTTGACAAACGCATATTTTCGGCAAACATTTCTGGGAGCACGTGTTTTATGCATGTATTTACTTCTGCTAAAGCCATGTGCCCAAGGTGCAATAGGTGCACGCTAGGACTCGAAGACACTGTCAAGGGGCGAATCACTCTCATTAAGAGACACGTAGCATAATGAACGATAGGAAGTATTTGACTTGTAATACGCAGATTCTCTTTGTTTTGATCAAGACTGGTCAGGTGCACTCTAGTGAATTATGCAAGCTGAGAGCAGTGGTTTACATCAATTGGATTGACGTAATTGAGTAATCCATTGATTCGCCACTCGACTGATTATAGGGACGACCTCAGTCCGTGGTGGCGATTTAATGTTCTATATCAAGAAAACAACAGTGCCTTTTGAGAAAAGCTATGATCAATAGTGCGAATAATGGTTTCCATTTGCCCACGCATTTTCCTTTCGCCAGAAGGCCAAGTTTTTTTATTTTTTCACGTTCATTTGCCAAATGTTATTTGAAAACGAACACAGATCAATTAACGTAAATCAATAGTCATCAACAGGGCGGAAAAATGGTATTAGTATCCCAAATCTTCCTCGTACCATGGACTGTGTTCATTATTAAATTTGTTCGCATCTTTTCTGTAAGCAAGTTTCATTTGCATGTTGGCTTTAATGTGCTAAGTTCTATATGGACATTGTTACTATATCTACTAAGCAAACAGGACCATATTGATAACAGTATTGTATATGTTGATAGTTTCTCAAGTCAAAATATTTGTATATTATTATTATTTGATGTATATGTTGCTAATTTTCTATGAAATACAATCCTTTGCCGAATTATATCCAACAACCTAGGGTAAGGGAAGGTGAAGTTTCATGCACCTGTTGACTGTAGCACTACGATAGTGTTAATCTTCTGATTTTGTTAGAACAGTATAGACGCTCTCATGGATAGAACGCGTAAATGAGCCATCCATTTCAGTACAATCTTATGCAATTCTTGCAGACAAGGGTTCCCTTGAATTCGCTTGATATGGTCTTCAGTTTTCTTCTTTATCATACCTAATGCCCCAACTACAACTGGTATTACTATTGCTTTCAAATGTCAAATCTTCTGTATTTCGATTTCTAGGTCATTGTATTCACTGATTTTGTCATATTCCTTAAGTGAAAGCTTTCTATCAGAAAGCACTGTGACATAAGTTGTTATTATTATTATTATTACCAGCATTGCTATTATCATTTTTACCATATCTTAACCAAAATCTCATCCACCATTATCCGTACCACTTATCGTAGCTTTTGCTCCAGAAACGAATCATGTCCAAACCCGGAACTTCCTCCCTATCAACTAACGTTTACCTAATGATATGGCTTTTTTGTCTTCTTCTCTATATTCTTATTGCTGTTAGTCGCTGTAAG
The DNA here is from genome assembly GCA_964026355.1 of Pseudorhiza aurosa. Taxonomy (NCBI): domain Eukaryota; kingdom Metazoa; phylum Cnidaria; class Scyphozoa; order Rhizostomeae; family Lychnorhizidae; genus Pseudorhiza; species Pseudorhiza aurosa. The sequence continues at coordinate 6,097,174 of OZ032123.1, forward strand.
CCAGCCAAATTCATGTTACCTTTTTAGTGAGATTTATATTTGCAGCATTTAAAGTATTTAATAAGAGAACTAAGTTTTATAAAAGATAGACGCCATGTACCAACGCGAGACGACAATTTCTTGTGAGAGGCTATTTCCTTCCCCTTAATATTTTAAACTGTTTTTCCTTTCAGTTGACGGGTTTTCCACTGCAGATGTCTTATACGGATACGAGGCCGGTACTTGATGCTGTTTACAGTACAGGCGTGCAGAACTGCGAAGATCCCGAGGCTGAGTTTGCCCTGGCAGTTCACATTCATCCTTACCCAAATAGTATTGTTGCTGTGTGGATATATGTTGGAAGGCTGGTGAAGAAGCTCAGTTACCGATGATGTTTGTGGATGTGCCCTGCTATGAGTACCACTCCCGGATTCGCTATCCGCACCCTTTTCAAGAAGACATTCAGCATTCCTTGTAATATGCTCTTCCCGTAAAATTGCTCTAAAGTTGTAGAGTTGATTTTCCCATATGCAAGCTTTTAATCACACTTCCAGGAAGGGCCTTTTAAGTTGCAAACCTACTATTTTCTGCTCAAGATCCGTTTTCATGTGCGTAGTACATCGTGAATCCTACGCCATCCCCGCCTAAGAAGTACATAACGGACAGTTCACCAATAAATGAACAAAATCACAGATTCTTAGGTACTTTGTTCGACACCCTCTCAATGCTCTTAAGGATCGATTGTTCAATCATGTTCCCGATCCCTGTGGTTTCTATGCGGATGCTAAGTAATTAGATGATTATGATTATAATGAAAGTCGTGAATGAGTTGGTTTCCCTGCTCGGTGCAGTTGCTGACAGGGTTCGCCAGTGGAAAGGCCTCCATTCACAAAACCCCTGCTTAGTACTGAAATTCAGTCACTGGCGGTTAACTTTGCTCCTTTTAAGGTTTTTGATTGCTAATAGCATATTTTGGATGCTGCTGTAGCACCCTCAGCTTTCTTACCCTTGTATTTTCTAGCTATGCCGTCATTGTCGCTTTCCTTACCCAACCAGAAATACGTTTGAAATCCATGCGCAGTTACGGAAAGCGACAGAAGCTGCCCAAATTCCTTAAAGAATTAAGGATAGTCTTATTGAACTGGGAAATTGTTCTAATTCATTTCTTCGAGGAACGAATTGAGGAGGTTTCAGTTGCGTTGAAGCTGAAAATCACTGAGTTTGCACCAAGTTCCATTACAGGTTATCGAAGGATTAAATCACTGTTGCGCCCCTTTGGAAACTGTATCTTAATTTGTAACTTCATGTCACTGTGTAAAAATGTGTTAACAGTCTTATCATTTTCATCCGATTGATCCTTCCAAGAATGGTTTGCCAGTCTGTTGATTGCCCTCCTAATTATGATATTATATGATTTTGTCTTATACCTTACATGACTATAAGATGATACGTAGTAGATGATTTATAAAAGAGTCCAATTCAAGTTTTTCATCGTAAGCTATTGTTGAAATCATCGCGAAGTCGTTAAATGCAAAATAAGAAAAGGTTTAAGTCGTAGTATCGCCACATGCATATTCACAAATCTTCTGCGAGTCTTCTTGTCACCTCTAATCTTATAAACTCCAACAGAACGATAAAAAGGTTAAATGAAATCCTGTTTTGTTCTGTACTGGCATCAGTGATAAGCTTGGCCAGTTTTAAAGCTTCATGAAGCACAGACACATCTGCGGTCTACGGTTATCTGAGTTGGGCAACATCCATTTGAAAACCCTGTATTCAAATTACTCATATGCATTGAAACGATCGAAGAAGCACACGCTGTGCCATTCATGAGGTCAAATAGACATCCAGTTATTTGACGTCAGCAACAGGTCACCTTAGTAAGGACTGAAGAAAACAATGCATTATTCATATGCTTTGATTTTTTGCAGTAAAGCAGACTGCAAGTCGATTCATCAAAGGGAGATGTTTAACGGTATGTTTGTTCTAAGCGCACGTAATCTGTATGAGTATTGATGTAGAAAAGAAGCGATTCAATGAAAAATATCAATTTCCTTTCAGCTTTTGACAGACGTAAAAATGATGCAATTTGCGTACAAGTAGTTAAAAGCAGCTTGTTTATGTCGACTTTTTAGGCCTGCAGCTTTCAATGAACACCTGTTTAAGTTTGGTAATATCATAGGTCTCTCTCAACAAATCTAACGTGTAAGAGAGTGGGGGATGGTAAAAGAGCGTGATAAGAGAATGGAGGTAGGTCGTTTCCCTGCTCGGTGCAGATACTCGCAGGGTTCGCCAGCTGGAAGGCTTCCATGAACCCAAGCTTGCCAACTTATGATAGGAAATTTCTACTGGCGTCAGTGTAACGTCGCTCTTTACTGCCGAATGTAATTTGGTTCTGGTTACTTGCTCCATCCCAGCGTCCTACTCCACTTGTTAGTGAATGCATAATAATCATATACATGCATCCATACATACATCCATACATACATGCATCCATACATACATACATACATCCATACATAAATACATGCATACATGCATACATACATACATACATACATACATACATACATACATACATACATACATACATACATACATACATACATACATACATACATACATACATGCATACATACATATACATGCATACATACATACATACATACATGCATACAGTGTGAGAACCCATTGAGAAGAGATCGACATAATTTCAAAAGGCTCATGTTGTTGCTTCATTCGGTTTGCATTTACCTACGCAGCGTTGCAAAATTATTTTTAGCTAAAGGCAGAATGATAAGACTTTCTCGACTGGCTCTTTGGCTGTTAAGAGTTGATAATACAATGCTAATACTCTCCCTGTCTCTCTCTCTGTCTCTCTCTGTCTCTATGTCCCTGTTTCTCAGCGTCTATCAATCTATCTCTCTCTATCACACACACACACACACACACACACACACACACACACACACACACACACACACACACAGAATATCCCCCTCCCCTCTCTCTGGGTCTTTCTCGCCCCTGCTACTCCCCATTCGGGATCACCGCATTTCCTCCTAAAACTATAACCAGACTCTCCGCCACATCTTTCTCTTTTCGAAAATCATCAAGTGGTAAGATTCTTGCTCATTGATCCTGTGGTCAGTGGTTCAAACCCACCCTTAGCTATATTTTCACTTAGAGGGAGAGGATAATCATTAGCTCTTTGTAATTCTAGGCGTAGGAGTCACGAGGTGTGGTCTCATCGAGAGGAAGGACCTGAGCACTGTTTGATAAGAAAATAGATTATTCATTCATTAATTGATTCCATTTTGAAATATCCATACCTAGGTTAAACAGGTTCATAAAATATGCTCTTCAACCTGACCTGTCAAAAACAATGATGAAATAAAGCATTAATTGCATGTTCTAGGGATGAATGATGATTTGTGGCATAATGGAGATGATTTTGCTTTCAAATAGCTTTATTCTCTCACTGGCCAATTGTAACTGAAATCAGAGAGGAGAAACTCCAATCAGAATTTTATTTGGGTGGCTGAGCCTTGCACCCCCCCCCCCCCCCCCCACCTTACGTCTACTTGGCTGGCAGAAAGGTGGCGATGAGAAAGGCTTAAGTCTTATGTGAGTGGCAGCCGGAACTGTCCACCTACCGGTACTTTGAAAACGAACGAGCGAACGAACCAATGAAGAAACGAATAAAAGAATAATTGAGAAAATGCATGAATGAGCAAAGTATTGGAAGAAACACCGCTGAAATGGACGAGATGCCAAAGCAGTACTGAATGAGGTGGCTTGAAGTAGAACTGGCGGAAAACCTTTACTGCTTAGATCTGGGCGACAAAACGTCATTTGCCCTTGTCGACCACAAAATGCACTAACAAGCTTTGATTAAAAACTTGGACAAATGTCACTAGCTACTGGTAAATCTTTTTAGGTTGGGTTGCATCCGTTTATCTTTAGACTTAATGAATCATGAGAAGTTTCCCATCCCAAATCTTAATAATAAATCCGCCTTTAATTTGGTTACTTTGGTTACTTACGTAGTTGGCCCCATTCCTCTGCAGTATTAGCCTTTTGACCCATTGAATTTGCCAACTTCCGAATCGACTAATACGTTTTGTTTTTCACCATGTATTGCCAAAGAAGGCATTGTGTTGTTTTCGCCAAAGATTTTCCGTTTCTTTGAAACACTTCTTGTGGAATTTCATATTATGAAGCTATTGTTATGAAGCTATTGCTATGATGATATTGTTATGATGATATCGTTATCAAACTATTGTTGTGATGATATTGTTATGATGATATCGTTATGAAGCTGTTGTTATGATGATATTGTTATGAAGCTCTATAGTTATGATGATATTGTTAGTAATCATTATATTGTAGATCCCTGCAGGAGGAGGAAGCCAGGGAGTTAGCAATTAAGTGGGAGGAGGAAGGCGCCAACAGAAAAAATCATTGTAGCTTCCTTGTATTCGTATCACGATTTGGTATTTACAATTTTGAGGTGAACGCTTAAAAATCTAAATAATGAATACAAACGCTGCTACAATAATCTCCTCAGGGTGCACGACTCCGTGAGAAATCGGGCTGTGCTGAAGTTAGAATGATGCTCTTTTTATATCAATTGCAGACGCACCAGTCAGAATGCCACACATATGGTCACGTGACTCAAAAAGGCCTAGTTAGTCTTCTAGTGCTGAGGCCTATTCAGTATTGTGTATTTTTATGCATCTTCAAATGAATTCATGCTGACTTTATTCGTAAGCAGCTGGATTTATTGTCAGTGCGTTTAGCCTGTGCCAATACCATGACACATCAGCTTCTAATTTGTACTGTGTGAACTACTCGGAAATAGTTGTGAAGTGATTCTGCTATTGTTTGCAAGTTTCAATGCAAACGAAGCTTGTTTTAAAACTTGCTAGGAAATCACGAGAATTAGTGAGTGTGATTTATATACTTCGGACTATCAACATTATAGTTTACAAGTTTATACAATGCAACGGCAAAAGTTTCTTAATTCTTCAACCTAGAAAAATTTCTGCCTTGTACTTAAGTTTAAGAAACATATCTGTGCAGTTTCTTACAAGGTGCTTCTTTTGAAAAGATGAGGGTACCTGTTTTGCCCGTTAGTTTACATAATAAGTCAGGGTATTCTTCTGCATGGTGACAAGTAAGTTACCTGCATTCCTCCCATAGGAAAGGAATTTGATATCTCGTAAGTCGTGCCTGTAGAAGATCAAAGAGATAAATTCTCTTTAGTTTGAGTAAGGATAATTCTGGATCATTCTTCATTGACTGTTCATATAACAGAGTGATTAGAGGCCAAGGAATGAAAGCCAGGTTGTCTCCTTCGCATATGCTCCTGATGAATGAGGCGATGCATTGTAGACGGGGTTAAAAGCACCTGTACAGTGCATAGTAGTCACAAGAAAATCAGCAATCCTCTTGGAAAATTTTTTATTAGAGTGGCGCCCATCTCTGATTTTTGAGGGTTTGAGGCACACAGCTGTGCAAGCACGGTGGCTACAGCTGAGGGCTGGTAATCTGGTAACGCTGTGTGTTAGATGTGTTAGCACTGCGTGTGTCTACTGCCATCTAGTAGCACCATATTTATAAACGCATAAGCCAGGCAGATTATATGTTTACTTCAAGCTAAGTTCCTGCTTTATACAGCTTAAGTTTCAATTCAATGATAGTTAATGGCATGTCATGAAATTGAATGAATTAGCGATTTCAGGAACGTTGGAGCTTTGAGTTCTGACTCAGAGCATAGTGTTCAGAGAGCACTCTTAAGAATGGACTATTGAAGTAAAATTTCAAAGTCCCGAATGAATTGCCTTCATATTAAATCTGCCTGGAAATAAGATAGACAGTGAACGGATACCCGGACATAGCTCCCAGTAAACCAGGGACGTTGTATCTAAAATTCTTGAGTGTTCAGAACCATCAGAAGCTTGACCCACTGACACCTTTTCTGAATTTCATTAGCAAGTCCGCGGACTCTATTCCCAAAATCATCGTTTACCCCAAGAGCTGGCGATCTGTGAAACGTCTTACCTTCCTCTTCCTTTCCAGAATCAAAGAATTTCTGGAGAGGATTCAATTCCAAATCAATAAGTCTGATCTTATCTCCCTCTGCCTACCGCCTTTCTCTTTCTTCCTTTGTTGGCATGGGGCTTTCCCCAACATATAATACTAAGAGACCACGGGCATCGATGTGGGAAATGCATTTAAAACCAATTGCTCTCTCCAGTGACTGCTTAAGTATCATATAGACAAGACAAATATGTTTAGTCAGTCGAATGCGGGATAGTAAGAAGAATGGAAATTCCTTTACTGGCCGCAGGCATCCAACAGGTATCCTTAAAAGTTCAAAAAGAACGTCAAGTTAAATCCCATGCTCGAAGGGATAAAAATGTCCCATTTGGGACCACTTTGTTAGGGGTACCCGAGCATTATCAAAATTTGCGCCATAAATGTCATGCATTGGTCATGTGATATAACTTCGCTTTATGCTCACCATGAAGCGTGGCAGAGATCAGTGGAATTGCTACGAGCATCTTCTTAATATTTTTTATTGAATGAGTTGCTTTCCGGTTTCCTTCATCGCCAAGGGGGTTCGCATTCGGATCTGAGCCAATGAGCCCTTTTGGCACGAGTGGACACGATCTAATCAAACTATGACGTCACCTACCACAGCCACGTGACCTACGACATCATGTTTTGTGTTGGTCAAGAACCATCCGAGCTAAGCTGCTTCTACGAACAAGTCTTTTGTTCAATCCAAGACATGAAAACGAAAGAGATATTTTTCCCACAAAAGGCTTCAATATCGAAAGTCTTTATTATCTCTGAGAAATTCTGGGATGGGTGCTTGTTGGTTCAATTCACATGCTATATGGATATGAGGCTACCATGGGCTCGCTTTGGTTCGCTTCCCTTCTCCCTCCAATGCCCTTTGGGTCTCACAGTCTTGTGCATGTCCGATGTTCGACCAACTAAATACGAGCTTGAAACTGTTGATTGAAAAAGCAATTCATGTATGTATAGTGTGAATGGCCATGAGGTTGAAATGTATTACTACTCTCCTCGTTTTGTAAATCTTTGTATGTTGTGAGTCTGTGAATTGTTATGGCCATATTTCGCAGCAAAGAGAAACTAAACAATTTTCCCTAATTACCTGCAGACAAAAGACGATGCCAAAAAAGTTCGGAGGACATATGGTATTCATTCAATTGCTGTCCCCTTTGTTTGTGATTTATCCAATGCGCGAAACCGAATTATGAATCTGCTGTTTCTTTTTGACTCAACACACCATTCGCTTTGATGTTTTCGCGCATGCAAATCCATTGGAAATCCCTTCGTCCTTCAAACAATAGAACAAAGAGTGTTGAATCACGTGGGAGACGATTAAGTTTTATTCCTCGAGTGAGTTTGTATCGCGGATTTGTATTCGAGGATTGACAAAAGGCAAGCTAATTTTTTGCGGGGAGAGAACTTTATTTATCACATACAACACGAGTCGCACGGTTTTAAAAGACAGACAACTATTCCCTTTTCTATCGTTCAAGAAACTGGAATCATCGCCACTAGTCCTGTTATGGTTTGACACGTCGAGAATCAGAGCCAAGAAGGTAGGCTTGTAGATTTCATCGGATGGCATACAGACTTGTCTTTCTAATTTAGTGATGCCAATTTCATGCCTAGCTGGATAATTTAGCATATCAGAGATATGAATCTTTTGTAATTTATACAACAGAGTCAAGCTGCAGACAATCTATAATCAGTAATTTGTTTAAAGATGGGGATTTTCTCAAAATTTCAAATCAAGGACATCAAGACCAAAATCTTGGGAGGCAAAACCAAACATAAAAGCGAAGTACCTTCGATTGCAGTAATTCCCCCTACCCCATCCGTGCATGAAGATTTCTCTTTTCCGCAAAATCAAGAGGATACAAGCGAATGTGATAAGAAATCAGTACGACAAACCCTGACTCGTCAGCGAAGTGCGTCTCTTCCTGAGGTATTTGAAAACGACTCAGTTGACAGTTTTCACGTTGAAAGCAAGACGGGCGCAGTTGTTAAATCGTACCTCAAACCTCCCAAAACTGCACGAAAGAAACGCAGGCGTAGCAGAAGGACGATTTCGTGCCCAGAAAACTTATCAGAAATTACGGACTCAGTTGAAACTAGTGCGAAGGGCTGTGAAAAGAGGTTCAGCTCTATTGGGCCTGGCGAGAACACAACCGGATATTATGAGGATAGAATTAGTGATATTGGCGATCGTGTCTCACCACAACTAGAATCGGAAAACCAGGCATTTAGCACGGGTAGCTACAATTTGGATGCCAACAAAAACAACGGGGCATCTTGTTACGGTGAGTTAGGCCGAGACAACGAGATCTTTCGACATGATTCGATTACCTCCAGCTCAAGCTCACACAATGGTGTAATTAATTCTATGGATGCCTCGCCTACTGCCGAAGAATTCAGCTTACTTTGTCTTGACAGCGAACAACAGTCTGAGAAATCTAAAAAATCTAGCAACACTACTTTTTCAAACGAGATCGTACAAAGGCGTAGAAAAGCCGATGCTAGATGGTCGCTGGACCTCGAGAAACTCGGTGCTGGCTGCAGTGATAGTTCACTGTTGTCGGAAGACAGCGATATGAAATGGGAAGGGCAGAGTTCAAATGTCCCGCAAGAAAGCAAAAATTTGGCGTCAACATGGAGTCTCGATCTAAGCAAGGGTAGTAAACTTGATCATAATATGGGCCGGGCATACTCCGAGATCAACTTCAGTGGATCACCGAATCTGAGAAGTCCCTGCGAGCCTGGTTTCAGCGAGAAAGTAATTTTCAATGCGAAAAGTTTGGATCTTGAGTTTGTAAAGCCAGAAAAGGAAGCCATTAATAAGAGTTCGGATACCACTTTAGAGCAGCCAGTACACAAAAGAGGTATTAGTGAGTATGTTGGTAAATTTAATGGCATTGTATCCAAGTTTTCAACGTGGAGCCTTGATATGGAGGTTGCCAGGAAGAGATCCCTTGAAAAGAATCTTGATGGGGCAGCAAGAGCCCAGTCGGAAATGGCGTTAGGGGCATACAATGAAACACCGAAAAAGGAGGAACGTGCATTGTCGTACCACTCGTTACTCTATGATTTTGAAGAAGCCAGCCGGTACCAGATATACCAACCAACAGTTTATGAAATTGTTGATGAAAATGTGCACCAACCCACAGAAAAAACAGTGGCACCTAATCAAAAACTGGGAACTTATGGAAGCTCAATGAAGTTTCTAGGCAAACAGTTAGAACATCTTTATGAGAACGGAAAGAGCTTATATAAGCAAAGCCATGTTATCATTGATGCAATTAAGCAGAGAGAAAAAGAGCTGAAGGCAATTGCTGATAAGGAAGCAAAGGCAAAACAAGCAAATGGTTCAGATGAGGAGAAACACAAGTTTTTTAAACCCAAGCCAAAACCACCTCCAAGAAGACGCTCAACATCCCATAAAAAGCATGTTCAAAAGGTAAATATTTTGCCTAGCAGAAGTGAAGAACTTAATTTGCAGTAGGATTTATGTGTTATTGTAAGAGTAGAGATGCCAGTATACAGTGAGAAAGGAACTCATAGTTGCAATGCCCCCCTAGAGGGCAATATGGTTTACATGGTATGTGAAAAAATATTTTGTATATTGATAGCACTTTCTTAGGCCAAGGAAGATGCACCAGTGCACATTTCAGTAGCATTAATAGTTTCACCAAAGACCAAAGCTGCATAATGGTGAATTTTTATGCAGAAATTATTTTGTTGGTGTTGCTCTTTGTTGTATGTATTGCTGATAAGATTAAGTAGTCTTTTTAACTGGAGAAAAGTTAATGGTATGTCAGTTGAGGTGTAACTTAGTTTGACAATGAACTTGGCCAAGATTTTTAACCCTCCCTCAGACAGATCAGATGTGCGCTAAAACTGCATTCTGGCTGAAACAGTTAGTGATAGAATGTTTGGGGCTGAATGTTATCCAAAACTGAATGGTTTTCTTGCAAAAATGAAAAATGTCAATTTTTTAGATATCATACATTGTTTATCTAAATTGCTGCTGGCTGGGAGATAATTTAATGCGTAAAGTGCCATTTGGATTTTAGATGGTACGGTAACAAGCACTCCTTTGCTGCAACAGTGTATAGGGATTAAGTTAGTAGTGGAAAAATGTCATCACATGCTGGTAATTGTATTTGCATATTTAAGCCATATAAAGTTCATAAACTTATGTGGAGTATTTAGATAGTTTCCTTTGGTTAGGAAATGACTTGTAACAGCTGCAGGGTTGTTAACAGTAGCTGCTGTGCATAACCCTTAATTTAGCTATAACTTTGTAAAGAGCATTTGTCGTTTAATCAACTTTGTCAATGATTGTGTTTGGTAAACAGTTAAAATGTTCAAAAGTCTTAATGAGACAAATACGAATATGGTACTTTAGATCTAATCAGAAGTAGCTTTTGCTCATAAACTCAGAGCTTCATCTATACATAGGCCCAAAGTGAAAGGAATAGGCCTGTTTTTAAGGGCATCATGGAGGGCTGCAATTATTTTTGTTATTGAAGGCATTTGATCTTGCATGTGCAGGTATGCTTGTTGTACAGTAGCTGAATATTTGAAAACGGTTGTATTTGAGATATATTTCATACTACATCAAGTAAGCATATCAGATTTACGTACAGTAAACCTAGATTACCATGCATTGTGCAGCATTGTAGGCTAGCAACAGTTTTGCTTTGGTATTATTATGGATGTGCAATTATATTGTTGATGAAGCATATTTCATCAATATTACTTCCTTGATCATGTAGACAATTAGCAGTGCTATTTTTAGTTTTTTTTTCAGGGCCCCAAGGGGATAATTTTCATAATGCACCCACCATTTGATAAAGTATCCCATTGCTTGTGAGAGTTTTATTTAGATTTTGAATTATTAGTGTTAATTTTTAAGTTTAAACTTTCATTCTTATTTGATTTCATTGCTTTTTAATTAATTTCATGTGTCAACATTGATAAAGGGTGTATGCAGAAATCTTTTGCTAGTTCTTTAGGAGTGCCAATTTTTTGAAACTTAAATAATGCTGTCACTAGAACATAGCTTTCTCGGTTGGCTCTGTCTAGTCCCATCTTTGAAAATTCGATTAGATTCCTCTGCATGCAGCCTTTCCTTGATTGTATTTTTCTAATTGTCAAATACTGCTCTTACCACGTTCCAAGAATGTAAATAGTTAATAAATTGGTTTTAATTGTACAATTTCTTTGAAATTTCTGTTCCTTTTCTTCACAGTTCTGATCAGTAGTAGTTAGCCTGCTAGCCATTAGAATTCTGACCATTTCCAAAAGATGGGGAGAGTATGACCGTAAAGTCCAGCCACAATAGCCGAAATATTTTGCCCATGTGTGTCTCAGAGCAGCTATATTCGCCAGATTGCATGAAAAATCGATTCTATTAGCTTTACACTTGTTACCATGGTCGCAGTTATCAATTATTATTTATGGGGTTTATACATATCTTGTATCTGGTATGCAATCATAGATTTTTAGCCAAGGAGAAGCTATGCCTACTGACCAATATCCTGGTCCATCTATTGAACGTGACGAAACCTGGTGATTCTTACGCCTGGAATAACAGCGAGCTGTTGAACCTCCTCGCTCTAAGTGTAAGTTAAATGGAAAGTGGGGTGAGATCTGCTGATCACAGGATCCAGATGAACCATGCCAGGTCAAGCTGTGCATTATGTTAGGAGCGTGGCAAAATAGGGATGCGTCAATTTTATATCTCGCGACTTTTTTAGTACCTTGGAAATAAGAAATTAGCTCAGTATTCATTCATCAGCCGTTCTTGAGTTTTTTCACAACTCACCCCGAACAGTTGTGCAGTTGTGTGTTATGAGACTTTGTGGTTATTGAAGAGGAAATTAAACCTTTAAGTTAGCTGAAAATCTTTGAACTTGATATCCAGAGAGGAGAGGATTCATGGTCAGAAAGAAAGGTTATTAGCAAGGCACAATGAAGTTTCAATCGATTTATTATCTATGGGCCACTATAGCTATGGGCCCCTGGGGCAGTGACCCCTGTGACCTCTCTCTCCTCGGCACTGTTGGTATCATCTTGGAATTGCGTCTGACGTCATAAGCTTCTTCGCGACCTTTTCTCGGCACTTGTAGGTTAACTTCGAACGGCACTTTGAGAAAAGTTAGAGGGCATGGGTGAACTTCGATGATCATGTCATTCGCGATAAAAATCTTTTCTGTTTATTATTTGTTAACCGGCTGGTATGGGGTTGCGGTAGCACCGCTTGTGCCCTCAGATTGTGACCTTTGAGTACTCCTTTACCGACCTCGGAAGGATATACAGCCGAATTGGCTGTTCACTTGTGGTCAGTGGTTCCGCCGACGGGATTCGAACCCACGCGAGTAGACTTCACAAGATTTGAAACATTGCGCCTCAAGCAGTCAACCACACCGCCAATCATATGATGTAAATTGCGCGATTCAGACATCAGAACTTTCATGTCACAAAGGCTGCCTCACGAATCATCTTACCTATTGACGTCGCATTGCCTTCTCTTCTAAATTTTGACGCATTTTTCCCGCGTTTCACCTTTCACAGTATTAGACAGACATAAGAGCACAGGTTTAAGGCGTGGCTCAATCCCCAAAGCACTCAACCTTCAAACATTGCATTATTATCACATTTCTACCTCAAGTTTGTCAATCTATCAGTCGGCTGTCTTAGTATTTTGGTTCTGACTCAGATTGCCCCATAGATCATAAAGCCATCCAGCAAGTTACCTCTGTTTTATCATCACAAAAGCTTCATAGACCTTTTTTACACTTCATTTTTCATATTTATCAATCTATTTTATATTCAGCATAATACATATTAGGATACAATTAAGATACAGCTACAACAAAATTGATCACGTCAAACACTACAAACTAAACAGAAGATATTTGAGCCGGAATATAATAATCCAATGAAAACACTTCTTTTTCTGCTTTTTTTTCTTTTTTTAGTGGAGTATGTTTGGGTAAGGCCATGGTGGCCTATACAAAGCCCCAGCAAAGGAAGGAAGCGAAAGGCTGAGAGGAGAGATCAGATCAAGTTCACTGATATTAGATTTGAAAGATGGCAGTTTGTAAGATTCAGAAAAGCAAGAGGAAGGAAAGATCAAGAAACTGTGGAAGTAAAGCTTGCCCTAATGCTGGTCTGACTTTTTCTCAATTGTTTGAAGTACTGTTTTCCGTTTATCATCATCGTAGGTGCTCTTTTGAATTTCATCACGGTTTTTCGTTTAGATTTGCTGCTTAACGAACGATTGAAACTGCCTGGAGCTGTTATTCTGCTTGAATTATATTCTAAGTCAATTAAGTCAATAGTCATCGAATAATTGTAGAATAATATTTATACAGGTTAGCTTGTTCAGCAAAAATGGATTTGCTGCTATCAATGAAGGACTTGCTTACTTAAAAGTGCATACGTTAAATTATTTACATATTAAGGACTACAAAGATGAAGTTTCAAGAAAAAGTTTAAGTCAAAGAAGCTCATGATGGCTGGAACAACTGTAATTTCCTCGGCATGTAAGATACATCTTTGAAGGTGGTAAAGGGTGATACTTGATCTGTTTCCACAATTTACTGGCTCAAATGTCATGTAAGCATTCATCCTCAGGTGAAATTTTTTGTCTGCATCAACAACTGACATCAAATTGCTATTTTCAAACAAAGCTGCCAGCTGTGAAATTTGGAATGCTTTAGTATGATCAATGGACTGATGTCACATTACACAATGAACAACAATTATGTATGCTCCAAGATAAGTACGATTTTTCATCCGAAAAAAGAGCGTTCCAAGGAATATACACATCAAGAAAACACTGAGAACTGGATTAATCACCTTGCTGGTTTAGACAGCAAGTTCCTTGAGTTTTTCCTCTCCAGTTATTTTCTTTTTATTGAGAACGATATTAATTTATTTCGTATTTAGGAAAGTTTGCAAGGTATCTGGAGTGGAGGCCAATTGATTTCACCTATAACATCTATAAGAGAGAGACACATTGTTACCCACTGCCTGCACCCAACTGTAGCATTCATTGTGCTTGCATCGATTTAACGAAAGAGAGGTGTGTACCATCATCAAAATGGCGAGGGAAGAGTCTCTGCTCTTACAGATAGAAGTGTTTATTAAGGGAGGTAATTTTCAGGAAACAATGCCACCAGAGAAAGCTTTCGTGGCTACCGTTGCACAGGGTAACTATAGACTGATTTCGTGACTTTTACACGAAGCAGGGCAATCATTCAACTAATTGCAAGATGGAGTCTAATGGCGCGAAACTCGATTTAGCTCAACTCAGGAATCTTGTAAGGACCTACACTGACAACCATCTATACCCAACAGCATTATTTTGGGCGGATAAAGTATGCACCTTGTCGAACAATAATCACCATGATGTTATTTGGTTGGCACATACTATGTTCCTTACAGGACGGTTTCAAAGTGCAGCTGATATGCTGACTAAAAATGGCCTAGTCAATAGAAATCAAATAGCCAAATATCTCGTGGCAAAATGCTACGCTGAACGCAAAGAATGGGAAAAGGTTCTTGATGTCCTAGAAAATGATCAAGCAGACGTTAGTGTTGGCGAGGAACAGTTAGATAACGCGAAATTTGAAGGCGTTGTAGCCGGGCGGAAAATCGAGAGTGCAATTTGGTTGTTGAAGGGGAAAGCCTACGAAGGTGCAGGCAACAGCATCATCAAGGGATTTGCAGTGGACGCTTTCAAAGAAGCACTCAAGCACGATGTCTACTGTTTTGAGGCATTTGATCTATTGACGGCTCATAGCAGATTAACTGCACAGGAAGAAACTGGATTAATGGAGTCATTACCATTTGAAAGTCAATGCTCTCCAGAAGAGACTGAGCTTTTGAAATTGATTTACAGCAGCAAAATGAAGCAGTATTGCAAACCAACTGAGCCAAAATTTCCCAAGCACCTTCAAGCATTAAGTGAGAACCTAGATATGGTGACTAGTCTGGCAATTAAGCATTTTAACAGCTGCGATTTCAAAGCCTGCTATCAACTAACATCCTTGGTCATGGCAAAGGATCAGTTTCATGACGGGTGTCTGCCTGTTCATGTGTCGTGCCTAGTTGAACTGAAGAAGAAAAATGAGCTCTACCACCTTGCTTCAAATCTTGTGAGCAATTATCCAAAGAGAGCAATTTCGTGGCACGCCGTTGGAGCATACTACCTTCTCACAGGTAAAAATGAGGCTTCCAGGAGGTACTTTGGAAAGGCAACAGGAATCGATAGAGTGTATGCACCAGCATGGCTTGGTTTTGCACATAGCTATGCGAGCGAAGGAGAGCATGACCAAGCAATTCTGGCATACTTCACAGCCTCTGAACTGATGCCTGGGTCCCATTTGCCTTATTTTTATTTGGGTCTAGAATACATAACAACTAATAACATCAAACTTGCAAAGCATTTCTTCAGAGAAGCTTTGAAGATATCTCCTGATGACCCTTTTGTGAAGCATGAGCTAGGCTGCATTGATTACCAAAATGGAAACTACAAATCTGCTAAAAAATATTTTGAGCAGGCTCTTAAAAGACTAGAGACAACATATTCAAATAACTTACCAGAAGAGTGGGAGCCTTTGTTTAATAATCTTGGTCACGTGTCAAGGAAGCTTGGAAATTATGAGATTTCACTTCACTACCACAAAACAGCACTCAACATCTGTCCAAATAATTCTTCAACGTATTCTGCAATTGGACTGGCCTGTTGCTACTTAGGAAGCTATGGCAATGCGATCCAAGCATTTCACAAAGCTTTAAGTATTCATAGAGATGATACAATAAGCCAAGAACTTCTTGTCTATGCATTGAACAATGCAGCAGAGTCACAGGTAGCAGCTATTGATAGCTCAGATGATGAAGGGATTGGGGAAGAAACAGAGAAACCACCCAACAATTTAACAATGGAGATTGACGAGTCTTTGATAATGGAATAGATAATTGCTGTTAATTTCATGTATGAGAGAAGAGATTTGTTCATGCAATCTCTAAAACCGATCACTAGATAGGGATCTATTTAACTAGATCTTGAGGAAAAGGGTCACTGCACTCAAAGCTATGATAGTTACCTCCTTGATAAATCAACACACATGCAGTCCTTTCCAGTCAGTCATTTTCTAATTATGATACATTAGCATTGCATGTCAGTAGAGTAACATAGCCTTTCAACTGAAATTTTATCGAAATTGGAAAGAACTCAAGCAGGATTTGAGATTTTTTGATCCACATATGTAGCTTGTTACCCACTGAATCGATCTTTAACATGATTTGCACTGTAAGTGTGATTGCACAGAGCCAAGTCTCATTTGCCACCGAGTGCATCTGGCAGTTGGTCTGTGCCTTTTGAGTTCATTTTTATATTGATTATTGTAGATTATGATAAGGGAGGAAAACTGAATGCTTTACAATTAATTCCTGATAAAAACTGATAATTTAAATCACCTTTTCCAGTTTTCCCACGAATGGGATAGTTGATGGACAATCTCCATTTTAAACCCTTTAGATCTTGGCATCAAATAGCGTATTTATGCTCTGTTGCATTTTCAGTCAAAGTTTCATTGTATGTTTGGGTTGATTTTTCTATTTTGGTTAATCTGCACATCTTAGAGTTCAATTTGACCCTCGTTTTTGTAAGCAGAAGTTTGCTTCACAGTAAAATCAAAGCCAAATCATGCACCTCAGTTTGAACACAACTGGAGCAGAGAGATGTTTCATCGTGGAATTGTACCTCTGCAGATCAGTTGTTCTTTCTTTCTCCGTTAAGATTATAATTCTTATGAAACTGATAGGGCATTTTTCTAAACTCAGCTCCAAGTATTTGCTTCAGCCTTCTGGGCAACATGCTGGCTTTTCTGTTCATTACAACACCAGTAGTGGTGCTATGGTAGCCAATGAATCTAAAATAGCTGTGGCACTAAAGAGTGAAACAGAATAGATGGCATTTTGCTTCAGAGTTCCTGATTTGATTTGAAAAAGTAGAATTCAGAAGTTAGTTACAAACAAGTTGAACAGATCCATTGTACCTCAGACGGAATTCACAGGGGTACATATTTCTTTTAGATTCTAGGAACCGAGTGTGAAAACGAGGATGTAAATGGCGGCACCGGAGATATAGGTGAAAAATTTGAATCAGTCTACTCATGGAAAATGAGGTGATTGGAAGCCTGAGACAGCTTTCAGAGGAAGCACGAGAGCTTTACTTAAGCAATGACATCCCAGTTCTACATGCAGCACCAACCCCGTTAGTATTTCTGCGAGAATACGTTGCAAAAAACAGGCCTGTTATCATAAAGAATGCCCTTGGCGAATGGCCGGCACTGTCGAAGTGGAATAGTAAGTACCTTGAGGATAATCTAGGTTCAATGCTGGTGTCTGTAACTGTAACTCCAAATGGATATGCAGATGCACCCGTGGGAGATCGATTTTTGCTTCCTGAAGAGAGGGTGATGCCGTTTAATCGATTTCTGGATATATGGACAGGGAAGGAAAAACCGAACGGAGTTTTTTATATTCAAAAACAAAACTCAAACTTTACTGACGAATTCAGCAAATTGATAGCAGATGCAGGTGAGATCTTTTGTCACCAAAATCATATCAATTTTTGAAGCTAACCAAATTTATTTCGACATTGGAAATTTTAAGAAAGTTTAAAAAAATATCTAAGAGGCGACGCCGATGTGCTTCACACTATGGAGTGAAATGTGAAGCCAACTCTTCAGCTCTACGGACCAGAAATATGTCATAAAACTCATGCCCTTGCTTATGTGACCCCCTCCTTGCAAATGTGCTAATTCCCTTTGAATGACCCCACTTATGAGCCCATTCAGTTGGCACCATATATCATGGGGACACCACATCTGATATACAGTAAACATGATTGTGCATGTAAATGCTTTTGGTACTGCATAAAACCCTTCAACTCTACTTCCATGCTATGCCCTGGGGAAGGTGAAACCTAATCTGGGAGCCTAGTCTGGGAGAAGAGGTCCTCTATCCAAGCTGCACTTGTGAAAGGACCAACAGGGCTGTAGCCTAATTTTAAACAATCATACACACTTGTTGCCATTGCTAAGGTTGTCTTATAAGGTGTATAGAAAAGCTTAGACATGCTTGAGTGAGTTATGCTGTTGGAAACATTTTATTCATGCAGATGATCACATATCTTGGGCTTCTGAAGCTTTTGGCATGAATCCAGATGCTGTCAATTTCTGGATGGGTAATTCTGATGCTATTACATCAATGCACAAAGACCACTATGAGAATTTATATGCTGTTATCAAGGGACGAAAATCATTCATACTTCACCCCCCTACGGATATTGCCAGTATTCCGTATGAGACATTTAAACTAGCTAGATATAAAGAAGATAGTGGCGGGGAATTTCAGATTTTTGATGTCTACAAGGAAGGTGACAGTTTGCGTGAAGATCTTGGTGACAATTTTTTGCCAGAAGAATCGGAAGCTGAGGCTATGGAACCTAAAAGCTACGATGATAGGGAAAATGAATTAGTGTCATGGATATCTGTAGATCCGTTGAGGCCTGATCTTGAAAAGTATCCTCAGTATGCAAATTGTCAACCATATGTAGCAGAGGTGTATCCTGGGGATTTATTATACTTGCCCTCATTGTGGTTTCATCATGTAATGCAGTCTGACCAAACTATTGCAGTTAACTTCTGGTATGATATGGAATATGATGTAAAGTACAATTATTTCAAATTTGCAGAAGCTGTATCAAAAGCGGTTCAAAAATAAGGTAAACCTTGGAAGTTTTATTGGGCTTCTACTGCAAATGGATGAATTGCGAAGTGTTGAGATTTTAAGGTGTACTGATGAGGAACCAGCTTGATTTCATTGAATCCCAAGTCTTAATCATTGTTTTGTTTCTTTACCTTTTCTCTAACTAGCTCAATTTAATCACATTCCAAAAGCATCATGAAACCCAGGGAGCAAAATCTATACCTGTCCCAATCGGAAAGAAAATTGATGTTAGAATTGTTGTGTAGAAATCACAAGTATTTCCTTTCAAAGAACTGGGAATCGTAGGACGTTGGTGGCCAACAATAGACTTATTGCGATTAAGTGTACCAGTCTATTGTCATTTAAGTTTTGAAATCAAGCCCCTGCTCATCTCATGGATTTCTGCTATTGACCAAAACTGCTATTACCCACAGCACACTTTCTTTCAATCGCTTTGCCATCCCCTCCCTTATTGATAGGACAAGTTACAGCTCTGGGTCCAAGCCTTATCTGTTGTATGATGACCAAGAGCTACACGCAGGGCCGTCGAAAGCCAACGCGGGCCCCGATGTCTTTCATAGCGCTTTCGAGCTCCACTGCTCGGGATCACGTGGAAGCAGAAAATCACCAATTTTGACGTCAAACGGAGGATTACTATTAAAATTGGTGCGTATGAGTCGCTGCTGGAGACGGCCAGGAGAAGGAAGCTGCAATGGTTGGGTCATGCTACTAGGAAGATGGGGACCCTTGCATTAGGCATCATGCACGGTATGGTGGAGGGGAGAAGAGGAATTGGTCAACCAAAGAGAACATGGCTGACAGACATTCGTGAAGGGACAGGGAAGAGCGTGGCTGCATGTATTCGTGAAGCCAAGAACCGTGGATGATGGCGAAAAATTGTGGACGCATC
The DNA here is from genome assembly GCA_964026355.1 of Pseudorhiza aurosa. Classification (NCBI taxonomy): domain Eukaryota; kingdom Metazoa; phylum Cnidaria; class Scyphozoa; order Rhizostomeae; family Lychnorhizidae; genus Pseudorhiza; species Pseudorhiza aurosa. The sequence goes on from OZ032123.1 coordinate 6,116,939, forward strand.
AAAGTGACCCAACGCCCACCAGGCCACGGGAGTGAAGTGACGTGACGTGATCTTATAAAATTGTTGTGGCCTCATGACTTCTGGCCCCACCGGCCCCCTCCCCCCCCCCACCCTCTCGACGGTCCTCGCTACACGCATTCGTTCAATACATGGTGGAAAGTAAAAGCTGTGTTGCTGAACTACCTTTGTAAATGAGCGTTGATTGGCCTTCAGTCTCTGCTCGTCTTCGACTTCATTCTTCGTTACATCAAGGAGAAAAGCTCGAAACCCCACGATGACTTCCTTAAAAGCGGTTCTCTCGTTGCTTAAAAGAAAGCCATTTAACTTATCAACAGCACCTGCTCTAAGTGTTCAGGGATGTCGCAACTCTAACAAGTTGACTACAAAAAGTAGATTGCTCAGTGGCAGATTAATGAAAGCTTTGTTGCCCACCCACTCACCACACTCCGCAAGAACACAGGCGCAACGTTTGAAAACTGATTTGATCTCACGCTCAACATCGTTCTTATCTCACATTCAGAAAGACACAATGATGAACTTGGATTTAGATAAGGAAAAACAAATTCTCTACTTTGACAGGAAAGAACCTTTGACAACGAAATGACAATTCATTTTTTCAGGCAGTTTTGGAAATCCCGGAATGCTAGCAATGCATCACTTTTGCCATTTCCTCAATGAGTCGCCATTTCGAGGCACGTGATCCAAAGCCAAGGAACTGTTTTTCTCTGATTGAGTACTTAGTGTTCTAACCTTCAATGTTAAGAAAACTTAAAGAGCCTTATATGGCAGTGCTGGTATAGGCTTACAAGGATCTGTTTCTTCTGGAACATTGAAGAATCGATTTTCATCAGAAACACTCCCTGCTTTGTTGAGACAGGTAGGCTTCATTCGTTGAATTTCCTTCTCAAACCTGGAAGGTTCCTCTTACAACGTTCTGTAATAGTAGTTTCTTACCTATGAAACTTACTGGAAAAAGAGGAAGACCAAGAAGCAGGATAGGAAGAACTGCGATGGAGAAACCAGAAAGGTGGAATGAAAATGGACTGGAGATGGCAACAAATATGGAAGAGAACAGGAAAGAATGGAGAACCGCAATGCGCAGACTTCCAAAGAGAAATGAAAGGATGCTTTAAAGAATGCTTTGATTGTGTTTTTATGAAGCGGGGCAACGTAAAGAGAGAAGTTAAACCTATCGATATTTTCTCGACTTGCATCCTTTTCCTGTTAAATGTGTGGCTTATCAAATGCCTCCACTTTCTACCAATAACAGTTAAGTTAACTTCAAGAAAAGCTTCAATTCTAATAATGGTATATTTTCCGAGACGGCTGCTTCCTTTTCATCCATTTAGTAAACGAAATCTGAGTAGTTATTCAATATTTAAGCATCTAGCTATTCATCCAATATAGGTACAAGTTAAAGAGAATGTCCATCCAAGGCAGCTGGAATTTTCTAGCCTAGGATCAAGAAGGAACGGGAGCCATTGCCAAACAATTGATCACGATCTAAATCAGGATTAGGGCAAAGCTTATTTCAATAGGAGGAAATCAAGTAGGTGGGCCGGACTCATTTAATCAGAGGTTTTGGTGATGAGCGAAAGGATATCATTATTGTCCATGTTTCAATCGTTGTGCACATCATAGGTCTGTGGGAAGCAGATGAAATTCCAAAAATATCAAGAAAACAGAGATTTACAAATTTTACTTCATTAGTTTAGTGTCTACATTTTTTTATGCTTTTTCTTGTCCTTTTCTCATATAATATGACAATTACAAGGATAATGCTTCCAGTTATATCGTGCAGGGGCGCAAGAACCAGATTGGTCAGAGGGGCCATGCCCCCCACTTTCTAGCAAAATATGCGAATATGCCCATCCTAAATCCAAAAGTTCCTTTTTGCATAATCATTCTTTTTCCCAAATGCTCAATGTGAGTAAAACCCGGGACGACATATGTAATCCATCCATGCTGTCTATCAGTATGATTTTCAGTATTGTTTTCACTAGCATGGCATCGTGTGTGGTCAGATTTGCCATTATCGGCATCTCTGTTGTTTTAGTAGGTGTCCTTTCTGACCTGCCTCGTTTCGACACACATCCCACAAAGAAGGCAGATTGCAAATGACTGCCGTAAGTTTACGTTTTATACCGCTACCCTTCTCGATCATATCCATTGATAACTGGGTGTATCTGAGGAGAACTAAAAAATGATGAGAGAATGCTTCAATTTAAATCATGCCCTTGCCTTGCTTGGTGCGATTTTTTTACGATGGACTATTTCTTTGAATCCATATTCTGGTAAGTAGCTGTATACATAGTAAGTATGCACTGTAGTGAAGTCTTACATCTATTTTCAGCAGTCGTTATCACACTATGAGCGCCGTTTTTCGAAAAGCCTGAAGGGTGAATTTTATTATGTAGAAATATTTTCTAAGGAAACTGTTTTCTGGGGCATACGTTTTGTCACTTTTTTTCATGTAGAGTTTTCAGCAAGCTTACAAAGATTCCATAAGAGGTGGTTACCATTGTTTTTATAGGTGCAGGCAAACCCCCAATGTTTGGTGATTACGAGGCACAAAGGCATTGGATGGAGATAACATACAGTCTGCCTGTCAATGAATGGTGCATACTTCATCATATTCGTTGAATTGTTTATGTTTTTATGAAGCATTGTCAATTTTGTAGGACAGCATTCTAGAATAGATGATTGATGCTGTCTCTCTTCATCGAGTCTTTCCTTCAAATGTGCTTTGAGGGAAAGTAGTCGCAGAATCGGTTACAAGCCGACAAAAAATGAGTTGAGATCACTCTCGGAGGTTGATATCCAGGCTGTAAGTAACAGCATGACGACTTTCTTTTCTTTACTAACCCAAACACATATTCCATAGCAAATTCCACAATGGAGACTGAAGATTGCTTTTAAAGCTATTCTATTTCTTTTCCATCCTTAATTCCTATCTGGAGCCTAGGAGAAACTACTGCTGCTCTCACCCTGAGTGAAGTGGTTATTCGACCAGATGCATTTATCACAACAGTAGCCGTTCCCCTAGGTCAGGAGTGTCCAAACTATTTGAAGAGGGCCATATTTTACATCGTAAAATTGTTGGGGCCAACCTTGGCTGCATTTTTTTTGCATAGTACTTACTTACTTAGTTGGGGTTAGCCTGACTAAGCTTGAAAAATCTTCTCCAACCATCCCTGTCTTCCATCTTCGTCTTCAGTTCTTCCGTGTGCATGTCTTCTACTAGGAGTTAAATGCAAGTCTTTGCAGGCCTCCCTCTCCTTTGTCTGCCGTGGGTTGGTTCCCTAAAGATAAGATCTTTGGCCAGCTCCTTGCTTCTCCAACAGTGCCCTGCAAATGACAGTCTCTTCCATTTGATGGTATCAGATATTTTTTGTGTTTCACCATATAGGTCTTCATTTTCACGATGTTCTCTCCAGCTAACATTTAATGAGGCTCTAAGAAGCTTTGTGTAGCTACCATTTAATTTCCTCTCTAATTCGGCTTTGAGGGTCCAGGTTTCAGCTCCGTACAAGAGTGCTTTCTACTGCAGCTCTGAAGAAGTGGAGTTCGGTGTTTCTATTTGAATTTGACTTCCAGATACAATTCAGTTTTTTATGCGCACCCCAGGCTTTTGCTACTATCTTACTGATATTGTTGCTGGTGTTATTTATCCAAGCTCCTAGGTATTGAAAATTGTTTACTTGCTTGATAGTTTCTCCACTTTTGGACGTTGTTGTTCCCTGCTCACCAATACAGATGCATGGAGGAACAATTTATTCAATTAAACTTTAACAAGCCATTTTGTGTTTGGTATTTGCTTTTTTATTTTGATCTTCTTACTTATATACTCTATGACAGAGGCTGTGGGCCGGGTGAAATTTGACCAATGGCCACATTTGGCCTGCAGGACGGACTTTAGACACCCCTGCCCTAGGCGATGTAGTGCATGAGATTTTAATGTATGCATTTTTGAAGTACTCCAAGTTTTTCCTTATGTAGCAGGCAACCAGGATATTGCATTGATCAATTTGTTACATGATGGTTCTTTGTTATTCTTGTAGGTATGTCAATTCAACAAAAAACGATCTTATGTATTGGGGCCTGGATTATCCACCTTTAACTGCTTATCATAGTTGGATCTGTGGTGCAATGTAAGCATTTTATTTTCATGTAGCTTTATCAATGAATGAATGAAGGTATATTTGTACTATGTGTATAATTATGTTTAGATGACGATTGATGAACATGAAACTCAGAGTCGTACAATAACACTTATTATCTTTCGTCAAAGTTTCACATGTATACTATGCATAGCTCACTACTCCAGTGATTGAAGCACTCTTGGAGGATATGCAATAACATTTCAACTTCATTCACAGTCAACTGAGCAGCGCTTTTTTCAAATCTAAGATCCACGAACTTGATCTGATCTCCCTCTCCTCTTTGCCTTGCACTTTCTTCTTTCTTCCATTTTTTTGGGGGCTTTGTATAGCCTACCATGGCCTTTCCTCAACATGATTTAATAAAAAATTGATGAGTCATATGAATAGCAAAACTTTGCATCAAGTCTTTTGTTTACATAAATGTATGCTACATACATAGAAGATTGTACGGAATTTCACCACATATTGTAGATGTGGTCTGGGAACACAAGACTGCAGTTTTGGCCTCATTTGACCTCATCAGTTGTGCATACCCACTAACCCTAACAGACAAGAAGGTCTCTGACTGCAAGCTGCTGTCTATATGAACTTGCAGCTATGCAGCAAATTGATTAAATAGTCAATCAATCAACTTGTTGAAAGGCCAATCAGTCAACTGTCAATATTGGCCCAATGAAACTAGTTACATGACAGGCATATTTGTCTCTAGGAAATGTCTTGCTGGTTTTGTGTTTAATTCCGTACAATGAAATAAGGTACCCACTTCTCAAATGTCAGTCTTATTTAGAAAGGAAGTACAGTAGAATGTCATTAGTGTTAAAGCATTCGTGCTGTTCTACTGCTATAACCTGTCTATCTTTTTAACTTCTGACAATGCGGTTTTTTCAGAGCAAATGTTGTTGATTCACGTTGGATTCAGCTGGGTGCATCACGAGGCTTTGAAAGTTACAATCACAAGCTCTTCATGAGATATACGGGTAAAATTTAAACATTACACTTTGCCTTTGTGCCCTAGATATCTGAAAACAGTAAGGGTTAATTGCAAAAGCTCTTTGCTCCAGCTATTTGGCGCATTTCATTTCCAAAAACGAGAATATCATTTTTACCCGATATTCACCTGAGTCGGGTCCATCTTTGGATTCAAAATTATTTCTGAAAGCGGCTATCTGGATTTCACAGCTTGGTGAAAGTGATCCTTGTTTTAGGAAAGTGATTAGTTATAAGAGATATTGCTATGCAAAGGTGATCAATGCATAAAGAAAGGTCTGTTTCTTGGCGTTTTGGTTCATGAAAATGATTAAGAAAATGCTAACAAGGGAGATTCAAACACGGTGGACATTGGAATGGGGCTGTCAGTCAATTGTTTTGCACAGGTGGACGTGTATGTTGCGCTCTCATAAGCTTTAAAGAGGAATTTTTTTATAACTGCCGTTGTCCCGGATCAGACGGAAAACTGTATCTGAGGATGACAGTCTGTTGCGGTAGAAACTTTTTGGAGTTTTTGGGTGTCATCCGTTCTCCTAGGTCAATTTCCTTAGTTTGTAATGCAGTTTTGACGCATTTCGAATCAACTTTCTTTTCCATCACCGCAGGGGGTGTTTCATGTTTTCTAGTTCAAAATCGAAAGTAGAGATTTTAAGACGGCTGGAAGATATGCTCATCATTTTTTTTATTTTCATCTAAAAAATGGAATTAAGAAAAAAGCTCTGCTCATCAAGCCAGGTCCTACTCATTTCTCAACATGTGACGTCGTTTCAAGGTTCATTTGATTCGTGTATCAGAAATTGGATGTTTAGACACTTAGAAGCTCTGCTTATCGACCAGTATCCTAATCCCTCCTCTTGATCCAACCTCAATTGCCTTGAATTTTAGAGAACTAGCCGCTCTCTCTACTGTAAGCAAAGTTTTCTCACGATAGTGCTTGAGTCATTGACCATTAGATTTGCGATTATGTACCGGACCGCTGAGTTATCCTAACCGCGCAACGGGGCTCACGACATGCTGCAGAATTTTTTGTAGCATCAATTGATATCACGAAGCCTTTTAAAGCACTATTTTGTATTCACAGGTAAGCTTTTTGATGGAAAATGTAGTCAGAGTTTAAGCCGAAAACTTCGTAAACGAAAGAATTACAGTTTTCCATTATCTGGTCTCATTTGTTCTTTATGAATTCTAGTGCTGGTGGCTGACGTTGTTGTTTACATGACGGCCGTCTTGGCTTTCGTAAAATCGTATTTCAAGAGCATCGCTGACAACAAGAAGGTTGGTTGTGCATATATTTCTGCCATCTTTAAAAACAGATTGAGAAAGTTTCGTAGGCGTATAAATTCAAAGTCAAAGGCTCGAGACCTTTACAGAACTAGACATTTCTTTTGATTTTCTTTTCAGTTTCTCTCCAGCTTCTCTTCAGTGTCGTCGATTTCCAGGAAATACAGTGCCAAGATTGTCCCCATCCTGCACGACCCTCCATTGGTAGGAGGTCATAGAGAAACTTGAATGCAGGCAATGACTTCTTTGCCTTACTGACAGCTCAAATTGTAAATGGCATATCTTAGTCTTAGATTAAGGCTCATGGCTACGGAATCTTTCCCATCCGTTAGACGGGAAAGTGTAAAGAACTATCAGCACGGCATGAAAAATGCTTCGATTCATTCTTAATTTTTCTGTATGTTTGTTTCGACAGGGATTAATAGTTGGCCTTGTTCTTGCATATCCAGGTTTGATCCTGATCGATCACGGTCATTTTCAGTATCCTTTCTATGCTTGGAGCACGAAACAATAGTTGCTTACTTGGATTGATTACTTGCAATTGATTAACGATAGTACCGGATGTAATTTCACCTGAATTTTGCCAGACATTTAACTACCACATTATATCATAACGAACTCCATGGAAGTAGGGTTTTTTATATCCTTGAAAATCGGCCGATGCGAGAATATGTCGAAATTTTAATTCGTTTTGCTGAAAAAAGCCGACCTTGGGAATAGGCCAAAGAACACTCGCTGGTGAAATACCTATGCAGTGCTCGGCCTACCGTTAATTGAAGTGAGTTATTCAAGTGTAAGATTCAGTATTAGGCAATATAAATCTCAGTTGCCTACATAATACTTAAATAAAGTTTATGACAACTTAGATGTTGCCATTTTGCTCGGGGTTTTGAATCTTCAGAAGCCCTTGAAAGTAAGCCGATTTGAAAATAGGCTGAAAATTAAAAGGAAAAGATAAATTGTGCTGCTGTTTGTTTATTTTCAAGGAGTAACGTTTGCTACAGCACGTTACACTTCGCTCCATAAAACTGCATTTCATACAGGACCTCAGTTTATGTATATAGATGCGTTGAGTAGATTTGATTCTCAACTGTTTACTGTAGCATAAAACAATAGGAAGTCCTTCAGATTCCTTAACCAGTCTAAGGTATAACTGTATCAGCCTTGGTCTTGCCTTATGGGCAATCGTTTTTCTACTTCGAAGTCAAGAGATTCTTGGCTCAATCTTTTTCACCCTTGCTTTGAATTACAAACAGATGGAATTGTACCACGCTTTTCCGTTCTTCTTCTATCTGGCTGGACGTTGCTGGAAACAAAGTACATGGTAAAGCATTGTTTGCAGAATATTTTTTCTGTTAGTTTGTAGAAGTCTATTGTAACGAGGAGATCATTCAGTAAAGTAAAAGCACTCAGAGTGAAAGTCACTGATTTTCCTTCAGTGAAATAATGCCATTAAGTATGAATGCCCATATATGCAAACCTTTTGAACTGTAAGCGGTAATTTTACATAAAACATTTGGATACTTGAAGAACTTCGAAAAAACTGAAGAAAAACTGATTTTCTTACCTTTTCGTCGTTCTTTCTCTTCGTTCTGAAGTTTAAGGTATATGCTTGTTTTCAGCTTGCTTTAGTTTTTCATTTTAAGGTGTGTGCAATGTAATCTCTGCGTTATCATAGCAGAATTTTTTTCGTCTTTATGGCGATTCTGTTTATGCTGCTAGCAAGCAGCGAATCTTAGTCAATCTTGGATTTAGTTTGCATCATCGTCCTTTTCTCCCAAATGCCACCATAAGCGAACTACTCTTCTTAATGATATCATGAAACCAGGTTGCAGGTTCTGTCACAGTGTGTATTCGATACACTCATGACAGTCATTCAGCATCGGTTTCAACTAATGTGACAGTCAAATAAAATATCATGGGTAAAATTTTTCTGGGGAGTTAATTTTCATGAGATGCTCTCCTGTCTTCCGCCTCATCGACAGTGACTCTATTGTGAACCTTGTAGGATTCGAACCCACCGCCCTTACGTCACGAGTTCTCGTGCATAACTATCACATCGCGGCACCACCCTGCTAGCAACAAATGCTGCTAATGCAGATAGCATCCAATAGATGTGGTTTTCATTGTAGTTTGTTGTTTTACAACGACCTGAAAGTATCTTTTTTCCATTTCCACGCTAGGAGAACTAAAAGCGAGTTTTAGCTCGAAATCCTTGCCATCAGCAAAGTGTCACTGCCTGCGATTCTAAGAGTCAACTTTCATTTTCTAGGTTGAGATCCTTCATCAAACTTATATCCATCGGAGGATCAGTGATCAGCACCTTTGCAATATGGTAGGAAATTTCATTAAATTCACTATAATTCCACGGACCTACTTCGATAAGGAGTTCCTTACCAGAAAGAGGCATATTTTAGCTAAATCGTGAAAACAAGACGTTCGATATTCCCATTGCACAATACCGCATCCAAATGTTCACATTGCATTTTACCTGTGGTGCTTTCTTGTAAAATGTTTGATTTCGATTAAGTGTAGAATTTCAAATTTCGCAATCCACGCAAGAGTTTCTTTTGTACTTATACAATTAGGATAACGGTAATTCTCCTGTTGGAATAGGATACCGCAAAAGTTTGCTCCCTGGGATCTGCTAAGATCATTGCTGGCAAAGAAGTTGGACAAATATGTGAACTGAAGCATTGGCTTTTGGTTATAGTGGCATTGGCATTCGTTTAACGAGTTTCATTTCATGTTTGCTCGCAGCTCTAAAGTTTTGAAACACGATAGGTCTATTTTCTGAAATGTTAAACCTTGCCGTTTTTCTGTGAATTTAATTGATACAGTTGTAAACGAAGATCTTTGTGACGGACTAATAGGAGAGCCATCTTAGGCTTGTCAAATGCTACTAGCCAGTGCTTCAGCCATTTCATTGGCGATATTTCTAACAATAGGAAGGCTATTTTAAAGCATGTCGTTCTATCTTCCTTTTTTTTCTTTTCCAGCTGGTTTCCTTTCTTGGGAGACATGGAGTTGATGCTTCAAGTAGTGCACCGCATATTTCCAGTCGCCAGGGGTCTGTACGAGGTGCGGTTTTATTCTAACTTCGATTCCAGTTAGTTGCGGAATTAATTTACCAATTGCGAAGATAGCAGATGAATAAATGAATAAAATAAAAAATGAATAAATGAATGGAGAGAAGCATAGATGGATGAATAGATGAATAAAGAGTAACGTAGATTGATGAGCAGATGAATAGAGAGATATTATAATATTTGGAACTTCTCACCTTTCACTTCCTTTCCATTGCCCTGCAAGTTGCTTTTTTGTCCAACCCATAATCAAATAACTTGATCATATCTCCCTCTCCTCGTAGCCTTTTATTTTCTGCTTTGTTGCAGCTTTGCTATAGGCCACCAAGGCCCTTCCCAGCGTTAGTGCCAAAGAAACATGGAATTAGCGAATGAATAGATGAATTGATGGATAGATGAATTAACGAATAATGAAGCCGTGGTGTAATGGTTAAGTGTGTGGACTCATAACACATTGGTTGCCAATTCGATTCCTCCGTGTGTCACTTTTAAAATGCAATTGGTAAGGAAGGCAAGAGAAAACCACCTCAAAATTCATTTCCCTAGTAAAATCTCAGAGCCCTGTCTCTGGTTTCTGCTACGCTCGAAGTCGAGTATGCAGTGCATGATTATGAGTGGTTATTTTAACGAATAGATAAGCGAGTTTGATAAATTATGAATCACTCAGTCCAGTTCTCAAACACTCTCCAAATCGACCAATCAGTTAATTAAACAACTAATCATCACCGAATTCATCATCCAATGAAACTATGATTTTACATTTATATGGTTTAATATATGATGCGAGTTGATGGAAGGCAGAAGATTACTTCATTGAAAAGTTTTCGTTTTCAATCAAACAATTGATGAAGAATGGAACAGACTAGCTTTAGATAGAAACCGATCATTTTTCCATGAGATTCGCACTTGGAGGATATTGTAAAGACGTAGATTGTTCGTTTTATTACTCCTTGACTTCTTTTAGGACAAAGTTGCAAATTTCTGGTGCAATTTATCAGTCATTATAAAGATAAAGAGTATTCTCTCGGTGCAGAGGACTGTCCAGTTATGGTGAGACCTCAAGATTGATGCTTTATATTGAAATTTTATTCATAATTAGTAGCTAGTATTAATTTTTGGTATGCCGTCACTATACATTATTCAATCCGCGTCAATGGCCCAGCGGTATAAAGCTCACCGTGTGTGCCGTAGTTTGGGGGTACCATACCTCTTCCAGCTCATTTCAATCGCATGCTGCTTGGCATTCGACTCTTTGGAAAAGAGTATAAAAGTCAGTCGCACGTCACTACCAGTTGGCCAGTCCCAACTGTAGCATTCGCTGTGCTTGCACAGATTTGCTGCTCAAAGGCTGAAGAAACGGTGATGGGCACCGACCTTGAAACAGAATAGTGAGGGAATGACTTTAAATTTTGAATTTCATACTTTAATAAGTACCACTGCATATTAGCCGGAGTTTAGTCCCTTCAACTCTTAGAAGACTAATCTCTTTTTGATCAAGTTGTCCCTGCAGAATTCCAATGCATCATTCCAAAAATATCTCATGCGCTTTTGATCAAGAGTTTTTTTGTCATTTGACTTCTTTTCCATTTTTCTGCAGCCTTCTTACCACTGTCGCTGCTTGCATTCCAGCCAGCTTGCATTTGTTCTTCAACCCAACCATGAAGAAATTCTTATTGAGTTTGGTGAGGGTTCAATTCATTTTTTTACTAGGTTTATCCTTTGCTGCCGTCTTGGAAGCAGTAACTCAGGCCTAACTTAAGTGATAAATCGAAATGAAGTCATGGGCCCTAATGCGTCTCCGCAGCTCCGTTGTTCTTTCTATTTCCAAGTTTATGATTGGCTAGATTTGGTTGCATTGAGTAAGCTTTCAGGATACGTTTTACAATTTAAAACAAGCCTTTCGCGATCGTAAGAATTATCGATAATTCATTGCTATCCACAGACACAAACACACACACACACACACACACACACATATATATGAATAAATATGTTTATTTATATATAAATTTGTAGATAGGGCTTATTTCTCTATTGCTGTGATGATCTTGAGAGCAAAATCACGGTTAGCACCTTAGAGTTTCGTTTGGGATATGTTTTTCATTAGGTCGTCATGAGCTTTTTGTTTACTGCTGGTGATTTTAGACGTAGCTTTGCAGTTCATTAAGTGCAGATTTTTAGACCTGATGAAAATATGATTTTTTTTCAGGTAAATTGCTCGCTCGCTTTCTTTCTGTTTTCTTTCCAAGTCCACGAAAAGTCGATACTAATAGCCGCCATGTAAGTTCCGAAATTACCGTTTGCTTTGTATTTTAACCTCTCATTTCTAAAGCCAACAAATGTTCAATATACCGAGCGATTTTGTTATGGGACAGGTATAATATGCCAGGTCGAACCTCTTGCTTTCTATTGTTAACATGTTATCCAGTGCTGCCGGACCCCTGATCGTGTTTTCGGGACTAAACTAGCTCACCCGTAGGTATATGTTCTTGTGACGATGGCGTATGGATGCCCTGCAGAACTAGTAGCAGGGCCTGCCATAGCACAGAAGAACTACTTGTAAATCAACGGCTATCTCTACACGGAGAAAAGATGGAGGCCACCTGGTTACTTGCCTGTCAGACAAGGTGCTCAACAGTCTCAAGGTGAAAGTTTTGACTTGACTTGGAAGGATTTGATTTCAATTAAATTGAATCAATTTACTTAAACTGACGTAACTTTGCTTGACTTTACATTATTAGATTTGACTTGTTTTTACTAGAATTCACTACTGTATACTTAGCTTGAATTGGAATGGCTAGGCTTGATTTGACTTGATTTGACTTGATTTGACTTGATTTGACTTGTTTTGACTTGTTTTGACATGAAATAACACGACGTAGCTTGAACTGACAAGGGCCGATTTGACTTATCTTTACTTTACATGACAATAAATGACATGGCTTTAACGGACAAGGTCAGGCTTGACTTACTTTACATGGCAAGAAATGGCATGACTGGAAAAGTAGATTCCAGTAGGAGAGCAGATCTATAAATTTCATCTGACACTCATCAGAGTATTAAATATAAAAATGTTAAGGGAAGGGATTCATTCATTGATTGATTCGTTTCTCCGTTGCGCATGCTAAATTCGTTTAGCTTTTCTGACAATATCCTTTGAGAGACCTACTTGCACGAAATGGGATTAAAGCATTCCGTTTGATCTAACCTATAATTGCCAGTCATCAAACTTCTCATGTGTAAAGAAACTTTATGATTTCAACAATTATCGATCGCTAGTAGATTTATCTTCGTCAATATTTGGATGCTTTCTCAGATTTTATCGTTAGATCTCGTTATCTTTTTTCTTGCGTAAGCTTTCACTGCAAACTCTATAATCATGGAAGATGTTTGATTCAGGAGATAATTTTACTAATTGCTTTCAACCATTTTGACATGCAAAGTATATAGTTTGATGTCGATTTTGGTAAATCAATTTCAAAAATCACAGCGAATTCTGACAAAGACCTCTTCATCTGCTTTTGTCGCTCAGTTTTCCAAATATCTTTTGCATAATCAATATGGGGAACGCCTTGGAGATACGAACGTATGTCAGAATATTCGCCAAAACATAACTGACAATCCATGTCGAATTGACTGTGTTTGTTCGTATTTTGAATTTTTATGCCATGAGCAGTGTTCCTTTTGTATTATTGACATCGGAACGGTTTCCCTCTAGAGATATGCTAAGAATTGAACCCAATTTGTTTGAATATGTGGATGACTGTATTTTTAATGCTATTATGTGGATAATGATGATGTCAAGTTGTGGAATTCAAGGATGTTTAGAATACGCCTTGAATGACCACCAGTTTTATCAACCAGAGATACATGTGCTGATTATCAGTACGGATGTTAAATTCTTAATTGAGCATTTCAACATTCTCAGTTTTCCTCTTGCACGACAGCCATGAGGCCGTGGGTGCACCCAATTATGCACATCCCTCCCCCATCGCTCCTCGAGCACAATGAGTGCGTCAGTAGGCAAATAACCTGATGGCGCCATCTCCTTTCCGGGTATTAACGAGGGAATATTCTCGTTTTGTGCCTGGAACATTCAAAGTAGCGTAACTACGTAGATGACTTCGGCATACTTCCCACTGGCAGTAACTGCACGCTCTGTCGTCATTTTAGGCCCGTATGCTTACTGCTACCCACAATGCCGTTGGAATGCACCTGGTTTCTTATCATTTCTACCTTCAGGTAAAAGTTCTTTAATTTTGAGTCGTAGAGAAGTTGACGCGACATTTTTTAGAAATATGCACACAACCGTAGAAGAACTTCTTTTTTAATCTGCTGAATTTATATCTATTCATTTCGATATTGGCAACCTCATTTCGGAATGCTACATAGCATACTTAATTTAGAGTTTAGCAGAAGCCAGTGACAGGGCTTTGAGTTTTTGCTGAGCAGGTGGAATTTTATGAGGTGGTTCTCCATAGCCGGCAGTATTTCCTTGTGAGACGTGCTGGATTACATTCCAAATTTCTACGTTGTTAGCCCACACCCTTAAAGGCGCAGTGAAGTGAAAATTATCAAATCCGAAAAAGACTTATTTTCTTCGTACTGCAAAAACTATACTGCAGCACCACTTTTCTGCAATGCACATATTTTAGGGGTTGTCATGACGTTTATCTGCTTTGCTCCAAAGCTGGCGGAGGGCACCCGAAGTGATAGATCGGAATCTTGTTTGAGGTGTCCTACCTTCAAAAGGGAATATAATTTCATGAAATTAGATACACCAGGAGAGCTTGCTTCCCTCTGTTTGGTTTCCGATTCAACGCATGACGAATGAGAATTGTTAAGATGGAATTATTCTTGAAACACTAATTGATAATCGTGAAGAGATTGCTCAATCAATTTTTCAATAATACTCGTTCCACGGCCTACTATATGTAGAGGAGATTGCATAGTAGCTGCTGCTGTGTTACGTGATTGATGTTTCACCGCACCATTGAGGTACTGAGATATCGTGCATCCCCCAGGTCTGATCTCAAAACCCTTATCTAGCTGGATTTGAAACATTATGTTTCTATTGTAGCATGTACCCGTTACTTGAGAGAGATGGCCAGACATTGCCCTACGTTGCTACAATAGTCATTTTCATTGTCATATCCGACCTTTGCTTTGATCTGTTTCATAAGAGGAGCCCTCTAGTCAAAGCTATGGTAAGTTCATCTATAACCGGATCTTTATAGCAGGCACAATAACCAATGCTATCAAAGTACCTTAACTTTCTTGTTTTAAAGGCACAGGTGCCGTCAACACGAATATCTAAACATACAATATGTGAGTTTCTGGTTCTTAAGATCACAGCGAACTGTTGTAAAGATGATTACCTAAGAAAGGTGCCACGCCCTATTAAATAGTGTTTTAAAAATATGCAATTATGAGACCTTAAAAACCGGTATTTGCTTATTTTAACGGTGAAAATATGTGGTTATAGAAGATTGCCAGTGCTCAACACCTGCAGATGAAGGCTTTTTAGCGGTCCAAGTTTTCTGCAAGCTTTCGTGGGACACGATTCTCGTTTTTCTTTGCCTAAATGGAGTGATGAATTTTCCCTAGAAAATTGAAGGATTGGAAAAAGGTGTTTAGCAACCTGTAGAAGTATAACGCAACGGCTGAAGCTGTTGGTAATCTAGCTCATTGAGTCACCAACCTAGGGTGATAACAGAGGCCATATTGCGATGCTGTTTGTGGAAATATGCTGTTTCATATCGAGTAGAAAAGCCAAGGTTAAATTTTAGAAGCAGTATGAATCTGTACAGAAAAATCCCTGCATTACTTTTAAAGTTGAAATACCTCACTTCTTCACTTCAGTTCGTTCTCTCATTGGTTGGCGCAACAATTATACACTTTCTCACATTGTTCATCAAACCTCCTCAGCAGTTACCAGATTTTTTTCCCGTTCTCTTTGCTGGTTATTCATGTGGGCACTTTCTCTTGGGTTGGCTATTCTTCAACTACGTCCAATTAGGAGACTTGGCGTTTGAGATTAAGTGTATTGCGGAAGATGAAGGAGAGAACAAGAAAGATACCTGATAAAGATAATTTTATCCCCATAATGGCAAAAGAAATCTTGGTATGATCAAAGGTGAACCTTGCTGAATAATTTTCCCTGCATTTAATTGATTGTTTTTTTGAATGAATCTGCATTTTCGTCAAGAGATCCATTTTTTGCACCTCCTATCTTGAAAGTTATCATTAAACAATTTTGGGTGTCAAATTTTTCTTTCATTGCCGTCAAATTTTCCGTTTCGGGTCTTCTTTTAAAAAGAACCATCAACTTGACCAAAGCATTACACAAAGCAATACAAGCCACGATGAGGAAAGGAGTTGAGATCTCTAAGGAATTCGCTGTTACCAATGGAGTCAAACAAGGATGCGTGCTCGCGCCAATATTGTTCTCCTTTAACTTTTAGTCATAAGTCGCATTCAATCAAACTAGACATTAGGACAGACCTTGTGAATCTCATTGCAAGACTCGAGCCACCTGATACCTCATCAGAGCAATACCGTTTGCTTATGAAAGTGCACTAGTAGCTTGCAGTGCTACAGAAATGAAGCCGGTCATATGCAGCTTTTCACCAGCTGCAGTCCAATTTCGCCCTAAGATCAATTTCCAGAAGTTGAACAGTCATGAAAAGCAAATAAAGCTAATTAGCTCCCCACCTGAACTGGAGAGAAAGGATTTTGACAAACCACGAGCCTTTCGCACAAACAGATTACTTCACTCTCTCTAGAAGCTCCATCGCTAGCAATGCAAAGATCGAGAAGGAGATGTGGAAAAATGGAGAATGCAAGTACTATGTTCGGCAATCTCGAAGCCAGACTATGGAAAACAAGCTTGTCACAATCAGGGTACAGTGGAAAGTCTACAAACCAGCAGTGTTGTCAGGTCTGCTTTGTGGAGCAGATGAATGGACAATGTACAAGTCACATGCAAAGAAGCTTCATGTATACATGATGAGACATAGATGCATCATCAGGTTATCATGAAAGAGAAAGATCAGGAAGGAGAGAATCCTGCGACTTGCTGACTTATGATTGAGAATGGAGGATATTATCAATGTGAATCACCTCCGACGGTTAGGATATGCACGAAAGGAAAAAGATCTGCTTCCCAGATAGCTGTTATTCAGCCAGTTCTATGATGGAGCCAGAAGTCTGGAGACATCTAAGCCCAAGCTAAAGAATGTGATAGAGAAATTTAAGGATTTCGGAGTTATTGATTGCCAATCTTGAAAACAACTGGCAAACAACAGATCCTTTTGTATTACCATGGAAGAGTCCAAGTCGATTCGACTGGCCGCAAGATAGAGAGAGGTTTCGTAGCCTATAATGCAATCAGAATTCTCAATGAATGGCTTGGGTTTCGAGCAGTTGGAAACAAGCTCACACTAAACCCAAATCCTTAGCATGAGCGAATATTTTTTTTTATTCTGACTTTCATTTCCGTAGAACAAACAGTGCTCTCCATCATTATCACTCCCCTGTGTTGGCAGTATCTATTGGTGACCGTGACGTGAAAATTTTAATCTTTTGATGACTTTCCTTCGCTTGTTTGTAACGCTGAATTTTGGTAAGAAAATATGCAACATACAGAGTAAGCGCATTATGTTGATGTATTCGTTGCCGGTTGATGCCAATCTGGTTTTGCCACGCTTTGGACATTTTCTCAAATTTTTTTGTCAATTATTTGTAGTTTGGAGAAGAGCATTTAGCATAGTGGTTACAGCACAGATCTACGTTGCATACGGTCCGGGTTCGAGGGATCTCTTTGTTTCTCTTTATTGCTCTCGGTCCGCCCAACAGGAAATGGGTACCTGGATTAAGGCTGAAGCGCATCGAGAAAGGAATTGACCACCTTACCTGACATTTTCGTGGCGCAGGATGGTACCTTTCTAACAAGGCACTCCTCCACACTCTTCTCTAGTATATGACTCTACTGTACTATGTAATTAGTCACACAACCATCCAAGGAAGCAAATAGCATGTTTACCGAGGATAGTTTCAATATTTTTCCGAAGACTTTGCCTAAGAAAACAGAGCGGTTTTTTTTCTGAATTATCACCTTCAGGAAAACGATTGCTAGTTATACTAAGTGAAAGCGCCAGCCAACTGATCTTGTTACAAAGCTTTAGCAATGTAATATGGCCTACTGTTCTGACCTTGGTTTCTACACGTCTACTTCTTGTTCCGCAGACATGGGTGTCTTGCTGTCTTCTAGACTCTGGTTGAGACGATCTCCATTGAGTTGCAGCCTCTTTTTCCGCCGTAGTTGCTGTCTGGTTGGCCGCTCGCATTGCGCCGTGAGCTTCTGTTTCATTTCAATAATAGGCACTGGCAAGGCGATAACCAATATTCCAGCCAAACAGAACACTGCGGCTACTATTTTGCCAATGACAGTACTTGGTGTTATATCCCCGTACCTAAAATGGTATAAGAATTGTCAATGCGGTTGGAAATTGAAGTATCAATGCTTTTGGCGTTAGATGAATCAATGCGTATGGTATTATAGCACTATTTTCAATGGTAAACATTTGTGCAGTAAGATTCGCCATGCGTGCACCTATCTAGCCAAAAGATAGAAACATTATTACCGTAACTTAGATCAACAGTAGGGCAAGGAAGCGAAAAATCCACGAGGATGCGGTCATACGCGACGTAAGGAATCAGATGCCAGAATAGCTCAGTGGTAAGGTTCTTGCTCATCCTATGGTCAGTGGTTCGAATCCACCCGTTGTTAAACTTTCACTTAGAGTGAGGAGAGTCGCCTGCCGTCTTCAATTCCACGTGTGGGAGTCATGCTTTATATCACGTCGAGAGGATGTGCTTTGACACTGCTCAATAAGCAAGGGTACTGGCAGTGTCCAAATTCTGCTTTCAGAAGCTAGGTAGTTATCCCAAAAAGGTGTCTTTAGGGATACGGTATTCACATGGAAAAGAGAAGGACTGTATTTATCAATAGTGTTTTGATTCGCCATTGCCTTTGTTTAAGGATACCAGGGCCATCGTTATTTTTAGGAAACTTCAAAATTGTTTTCAAGTTAATGAAGGTCATATCATCTTCTGATGAAATAGAAATGAAATGAAATCACTAAACGTTAATGGCAAGCGGTTAATTTCTGCGAAGACATTCTTGGTATCGCTTTCTTTGTAGGCTTTATTGTCTTTCTAACGGTCACATCATTTTGCTACGAGATGCGCCGGGTGAGTGGCTGATCGCTTGGCTGAAGTTAAGGACGGTCGACAGAGCTGAAACTCCGAATGGGCGACTTCTTGGAGGTCTGGTCTTTCAAGTCGCCCCACCATCCTTTGGAAGAGACGTTGAAACAGGGGGAAATCTGGCCGCGGCATGCAGTGGGCTCTGTGGTCTACCAAAAACCCTTCCAGCTCACTTGATTTAAGTCAATGGAAATTTGGACGGCGTCAGGAAACTTGTATGAATCAAATTTTGCTAGATAATCGGATTTTTACGGTTGTGTTGGGACGACATAATGTAAATCGGTTATCATAAACACAGTAAACTGTCTATTTCGAAATCTCTGTGCGATATAAAACTGTTCGAATTGCAAAATTATCGATTTATGGAGATTCGAATTATGGAGCTTGTTTGTTTGGAGATTTTCAAGGGACCTGAGAATTTTTTTCGCATTGGCAAATTTTCAAATTACGTGAGTTCGAATCAGATATAGTTGGCTCTAGTTAATAGTATAATTATCGCTATTAATTACATAGACGGAAGCTGTGATGACGTAGTGATGTTTAAGTGACATACCCAAGAGTTGTCATTGTCTGGGCACCAAACCACATCGCAGCGGGTATTGAAGTGAACTGAGAGTTGCCACCCATTTGTTCCATGTAGAATATGATAGACGAGAACGTAAGAACCCCGAGAAATATCGTGAAACACAAGAACAGCAGGTCGGGTGCGCTCGCCTTCAACGATTTGGCAAGGTTCTGCAGTCGCTCCGAGATTCGCATCAGTTTGAAGACTCGGAAAATGCGGAATACACGAAGAATGACTAACGCTTGAACCTCGGCATTGTTGCTGTCGCTGAGCGCCTCCACAGCTATGTTTATGAAGAAGGGCAGGATTGCCAATCCGTCTATCACTGTGTTTAGTGATCTCAGGTGCTTGAGTCTGTCCTCAGCAGCGTAAAGCGATATGCAGAACTCGACTAAGAATATCATAACGCAGATCGTATCAGCGATCTTAAACACGTGTGGAAATTCATCCCCGCATTTTCTAGAGCCACACGAAACAGTTTCGGCAACAGTCGTAATTACACTTACGATAATAGCCGACGCGACGAGATAGAAGACAAATTTGCCGACGAAACTTACTTCAGGATATCGCATAATGACATGTAGTTTTGCTCTGTATGACTTTCCCATGAATAATGGAGGTGGCAGTGGATATAAGGCTGCTTCGTCTTGTTCGACTTCATCGTTGTCCCCTGCAATCGACTCGAATTCATCCCGACAACAAGCTGCAATATACTCGGAATCGATCCGATAAAAAACGAGTTCTTCTTCGTATGGTAGATCGCACTGATCGGCCGAGAAATGCAGCTTGCCTTTGCGATAGAAGTTCAAAATGTGCCGGAAAAACCCTGGATCGCGATCAAAGAAGTACTCGCAGCTATTTCCATCAAAGTAATTATCTTTTCCATTGCAGCCGAGTAACGTATTTGGGTACCGGCGCAATGTGCTTTCCCAAGTCTGGAATTTTCGCCCGCCCACATTGATTCGTACACGACGCTCGGTCCAATGCTCGTGCTCTGCTTCCGGCTGATTGACTACCGAAGTCCGTCGACTACCAATGGCATTTATCGATCCAGGATCCTCGTTTTCAGGGACGCGTGGCCTGGTTTCATTAGGAGTTTGCCCTGTTATTAATTCCGTTTCCACATCGGTCATCTTGACTTCGTTCGTTCAGACCCGTGTTCTCAGTCGTAGATTTTCGTAGATTCACTTCGCTGTCCGCACTGCTGTCAATTCTTTCGTTCAGGTTGCTCTTTGCCGTTTCCCGTTTCCCTTGACTTTCGCCAGTTCTGATTGAGAAACGGAGGTACGAAGAAATTAGAATTCGTGGAAAATACATTACTTTGTCTGATAAAATTTTTTTGTTTGTTGAACAATTGATTCGCTCACAACTTCTTTCTTTCGTTGATTCATCTACTTAGTCATTTCATTCATTCATCCATTCATTAACTTGTGCAAAATTTCCTTCGCTCATTCATTCCTATGTCACTAAATTTAAGTTGTAACGCTCTCTTGGATTCCCTGCAATAAATTCTCATTTCAAATCTAGGAAACTTTTCCTTTTACTGTGCCATGGTGGCCTTTCAGCAACTGCGCCATTTATTCTTTATGTATCCCCTAGAAGGAGCTATGACGTCTACAATTATTAAATGAACACACTTTTCAAGGCACTAGCATTCATAGCCAGCTTGGTTGACCCAGTCTTTACTGAGTGAGAGGCTCAGATACTGATCCTCTGGACATCATATAGAACAGAGAGCTATATGCTTTCACAGTGTACTACCGAAACGAGTTTGCAGGACTTTGCAATTCTGAAGAAACTCAGTTCGATAAGTATGAATAAACTATAAAAGTGGTTATCGGTACTGCTAATCTTTGTCTCGGCCTATTTTGATGTTATTGGTTGTATCTTGTTAGCGGCCATCTCAAAGAGCAGCATATTGCCTTTGTCACACGTATTAAAACAGAATACTCAACTTAGGATAATAGGAAGAAGGACCAAGCGGTAAGCGGATAGGATGACACAAGATTTCATTGTCATCTGTGATTATTAGTGTAAAGAATATTGAATTTTATTGCATATAACACAATTTGATTAGAAATTTACTTTGTTAAGTATAAAGCATTAGATTGAAACAACGTTGAGAAAAACTTGCGCTAGAATGTTTCCATTGCAATCAGTTGGGAGAGCTACGTCTGCCCTCATATTGACATTTTTGTATAGCAACTCGAATTGAGGTCTGCGTTAAAAAGAAAATCTTAGAACCATATGCGAAATGGGCGGGTCATCGGTAAAAATGAATGGTTTAAGAGGTTTTGTAGCCAAGAAATCGAATTACCAATATGTTGAGGAAAACCTGGTTAGAAAGTGCCATCTTAAGCCACAGCATTGTGAGGTAGGGTGGCTAATGCCTTTCCTCAACGAAATGTGCACCTAGATTTGCACCAGGTACCAGTTTCCTCTTGGATGGTGCACAGAGAGGGAAAACAGAGAGGGAAAACAGAGAGGGAAAACAGAGAGGGAAAGCAGAAATGTGAGCGACAGTGCCTCGAATCCGGAACCTTCTACACGTCAGACACGTGGTCTAATTGCTATGCTAACGACATCTCCTGAAGTCTGCAATACTTTGAAGGCTGTCTAGATAGGTATGTAATTTGCTACGTTGAATCGTGCGCAGATTTCCGTCGAGTGGACAATGCTATAAAAACACTTAAAAAAGATAAGCGTCTCAAGATATTACACGATGATTGGAAGGATGCAGATGTAGAAGAGGTTTTGGTATCATGTGCACATCTCCAAGCAATGACAAACATTTCTTCCTTTCTCCTTTAAACGGCGCTTACTCTATGTTGTTCTTGACATTCCCCTTAATTCAAGCCAAGTAGTAATTCTGTAGGTTTAAGTTTCCATACGCTACGCCGCCAAATTTTCCATGGAGCAAAGCTTTTGCTCTATGTTTTTTTCATCGATGCAAATGCTTTGACACTCTTTTACACGTCGCGTTTTCATGGCCTCGCAGGAAAGCCTGTGGCTAGTCAAGAATAGAAAAATCCGTTGCACGACTTAATTTCTAGTGATGTTCGTAAAATTGCCATTTGAAATGAAGAAATGCTTGCCCGTTGTACCATAGTTTAGTGATTGAATAGTGCAGACTCATAATGCGAGATCTGAGAAATCAAATTCGCGACCGTTCAGAATGCAAGCACCATCGTCTAGAAAGGGAATGGTGAAGCACATCATGAAATACCGATTCCCTTGAAGAAAAGTTGGAGCCCTATCGCTGGTCTCTGGTGAGCACAGTTCTGAAAATAATTTAAAGTTTATTTGCAACTGGTTGCCTACAGCCTTGTGTTTTCATGGATGGAATGACATTCCAAGAAACTATGCAAGTCGTAACTTTATAGGTTGGTTGAATCAAGAACATCCCAAAAGGAATAAAAAGTTTGAATTTCATCTCTACTCACATGACAAACAAGACTGTGTCCGTATTCTTTACTGAGAGAAATGAAAAGAACATGAATGTTTTCGTCTAGAACTTGCTTCGAAATCGACAATTAGCTCTTCTGTACAGAAGGTTGAATTTTTCAAAACACTAGCATGAGGTCTCTGAAATATTCATGCAAGAAATTCAGTCTAATTCAAGAATCTACGATGGCAGTCTGCGAGCTTAGATCAGATTCATTCATTATTTATGTCATAGGTAAATTTATGAGGAGAAAACTGGTTGAGACAGCGCTCGTGCTAAATTCATCCACCTTAAAAGAACGACCGCTTCTGTAGAAAGCTTGTCCTGTAGAGAAGGATCGAAAATATCTGGAAAGGAACAAAGGAAAGGCGAGATACACTGTAATACCTTGAAGCGAGCGACTCGTGAGGAAAATGTCAGAAACTTTTTATTTTGACACCCGTCACAGGTTCTAACGAGAAAATAGGTGGTGATAATTTCTTTGCGGAACACTTTTGATTTTCATTTTGAAGGTCAATTGAGTTCCAATGGAAATCCTGTCGAGTACGTTACATCAAAAGTATGTCATAGCTTTGGAATACTGGTGAGATATATTCCAGATCTGCTACCGTCGACTTCTCCTAATAAGTTGGGCGAAGAAAGTAATGAATGAATCCATCCGCAATAAAGTAAATTGTGACAGTCGACTACTAGACTTCATAAATACTCGCCACCTAGCCTTCATCGGACACACTTTGACACACGACCGCCTTGAGAAAAGTCTCCTGATGGGTATGGTGCCTGGAAGCAGAGGTAGAGGAAGACGAAAAACCCGACTGAGCGACCACCTGAAAGATATTTGCGGCCTAACCATGGTCGAAATGTTTAGAGCTGCCCAAGACCGAGACAACTGGAGACGACTAGTGGGGATGGGGGCCACGGCGGCTCGGAACCGAGACAACTGGAGAAAACTAGTGGTGATGGGGGCTACGGCGGCTCGGAACCGAGACAACTGGAGAAGACTAGTGGTGATGGGGGCCACGGCGGCTCGGAACCCAGACAACGGTTGTTGATGATGGTATTCCAAATGTCATTGGAAGCTTGGCATCAACAGTCGAGATTTGAATGCTGCAGGACTGCGTACCTTGACATGATTCTTTGAAGAGTTGTTTTCAATAAATTGTTGATACGAATCGAATAAAAAGTTACTTTATAGTTCACATGTAGACAATCTTCCGGTGCAGTTCACTACACGAATCGAATGATTAACCTTTAGCTCGTAGCCAAAAGCAAACGGCCAGATTGCTGCAAGCAATGCATTTGGTGGGTAATAACTGCAGATAATATCGCGCAATGCACTTCTTTACTGGTCTGGAGGCAATGCTGATCAATTCGTTGCATCCTCTGAGCCTTTAAACAATGAATGTATGAGCCACCCTCTTCGTGTCATTCTAATAGCATTTTACTACTTACAATTGATCGGATCACAATAGAGAAAAATAGGACTTTTGACAACGCGATGAAAATGTCGATATAATACTCGATTCCAAGCCTAGCAGAAAGCAGAGACGAGGCTATTTGCTGTATTTGCTAGGCAAATGGATTCTTACTACGCGGCTTCCTCTATGACACTTTTTTATTTGTTAGCCGTACAGGCATCGAACCCACGATCTCTGTGTTGTGAATTGACATAATTAACCACTAGACTACGGCATTGGAACCCTGACTTGTAAAGCTTCCATTATTCGGCACCATCTCCGTTTTCGCAATCTGACTTTTCATAGAAATTATGAAAGTGCTTCAGTAGAAATTTATGCATACCTGGACAAGTATGCAACCAAGGTGAACAGCATTGTGAGTAGAAACCAAAAGGAAATCATTTATGCCAAATCAATTTCAAATTGCATTGAATCAAAACTCTGCCAGCGTAATCATGCGAATGTATATCCGTCAAATTCAATACAAGTGAGTCAGACGAATCCGAGCGAGTAAGAACGATTCAATATTCGTATGACTCATTTGTCTTAAGTCTTATACTTAAGTGGCTCGTCGTTTTTCTTGTTTTCAAGCTCCAGTGGAACTGGCTTCAATTTCCTTCTTAAGTGCTGGTTGAAAATCTTGACTAACCAAGCATTTCGTAGATCAGTTCTTCGATTGTCTTGCAATGCTTCTTTCAAATTAAGGAAGGCAAGACCAGCTTGATGTTTTTCCCCTTTGCTCTCTGACATTATCTTGTTGATGTTGTTCTGGTACTCTCTGCGCATGGGATCTCTCTCTCTCTCTCTTCGATTAGGTGTGCTGCTGAAGATGGCTCTCCATTAAACAGGACGATGATGATGATGATGATGATGATGATGATGATGATGATGATGATGATGATGATGATGATGATGATGATGATGATGATGATGATGATGATGATGGTGGTGGTGATGATGATGATGAGATGATGATGATGATGATGATGATGATGATGATGATGATTAGGATGATGATTAGGATGATGATGATGATGATGATGATGATGATGATGATGATGATGATGATGATGATGATGATGATGATGATGCATCTCTACATCTTCATTGCTTTACCTATCTATCTGCTGTCGTCAACTTAGCCAGCTCTTCTTGCTCTTCCCTTCAGTGACAAAATTACAATAACTTGACCTTGTTGTTATGTTTCTTTATAAGCACGTATTCATTATCAAATAAATCGCTCCGACTACAGCGTAACTCGTCGTCTCTGTGGCTCCGTGTTCTCTGCACATTAAATAAGACCAAGAAGGCAATATCTGTCAATGGATGTTGAGGTTAACGAGGACCACCAACTATTCACAAAATATTGACTATTTGCAAACCAAGTATCATGTCCTGACCTATTCATTTCTATTCTATTCTATTATGTCTCATCCATACTTTGCTATGCCAATCGCTTGGGATTATGTCCAATCAAATGGTATCTTATCATGTCCCATCTTATCAATTTCTAATCGACAAGATTCGGAAGCAATATCCCCCAGATTGGAAGAGAGTGTCTATTTGCCGTGCTCTGCTTTGATTTGCTTTCTTGTGGACTTGTTGGAGCAAGTTGATAACAACTAGTTATCTCTTCTTTAATTGAACCAAGAGTTAGAAGAGCAGCTGTGAAATCCATTTGGTCTCAAAGCAAGATCAGACTGAATCATGACAAATCTAGATGGATGTCTATGATTGAATCAGATTAGAAACAGTTCTTCAGCTGTAAATACCTAACAGGACCCTAATGATAACAGCATATTTGACATGCTGATAGGCTATTCCTATATATAAATTCGTACATTATTTTTATCATTATCATTATTAACATTATACTGAGATTGATCGGACCCGTCAGAATTCTCGACTTGTTAGATCTCATACAGCATCTATGTGATAGCAATCGAAACAGCTACTAAAAAGGTATGGCGAAGCTGAATAGTCCAAGCAAGACAAGCTAAGAAGTGATATAACATCATTATCAGATATCAGGAAGAAGGATTGATTAGGTAGAGATTTGTTGAGAATACAGTACTTGAAAAGACTTAGTTTTAGCTGGAAAGAACGAAGGAAATCGATTTTCGTGGATGTCAGAAGAAGGAAGGAAGAAAGGTATGACAGTATCAATAAAATCCGAGGCTATTCGATGAAACGCAGTCTTTACATGTTAGACTAGATCACCCAACAACTTTAAGAAGAAGAAGTTAATGTCATTGTATAAAGGGTTGAGACTTCAAAAATTCTCAATAATCTATTTAGTATCCCAGTGTATTTCTGCAAAACTTCACCGTGATTGATCTGCATTCATCTAATGCTTACCCTCTTTATCCTGCTCCGCGCTTCGTTATCAACTTTCAGAAGTTAAATCAAAACTTCACGAGAGAGTTAAGGCTTTAAACACAGAATGTCTATGGAGAGATCAAGACATGCTTATTCGTGAAAATGTGTTTTGTATCTTCGTCGAAATGCCTTTAAGCGCTTTGTTTTGCGTCTCGAAACATTTCTCTAACAGTATACAACATTATTTTACAACCCATCGCCTTCCGTTTCTCATAAGCCATACAGTCTTACCTTGCTGTGCCCAAGCTTGCTTCAAAGTCCTTGTTCCTTTATTTCTATCATGCCTTACTTTCTTCCTTTCTTGCTATTTGCGATCGGCCAACATTTTTCCCGACTTCTGGACTGTCGAATCATCTACATTGCAACATGTCGATCGTCGTTTCCAAGGACTCAGCAGCCTATCGAATCAAATATTGATAAATATCCATAGCTTTATCTGACCAAAATCTCTTTCTATCTTCATTTTACGAAAATTAAAGTAGGTCACTACCAACTGATGCTTGCATCTGTCGCAGCAATCTCACAATAAATGTATCTTCAAGTCTTTCTGATCACGGGGGGATTTCATCATTCTGTTTTCTCTTGATCCAGTCTTCTGTCAGTTTATTCATCTTGTTTGCATTGGAACTGAGATCAAAGAAAAATTCGAAGTTACCTTCACAAAGATTTGAGCAACAAGTAATACTGATGTTATGCTGATATGCAAAAGCACTTGCGCGCTGAAGTTTCTTAGTAATGCACTATATTGTCTGACGGTTGGAGCAAATTCTCAGCACAAGCGGTCGTTATCGGTGGTCATAAATCATTGTCAATTACGGAAATGATGATTCAAATTACCACGATCGATATCCGTTAAATCTTACTAGAAAATTCGGAAGTCTTCAAGAATATATGTGAGTTTAAGGTGTGACGTTTTGTCCTCATGGAAACTGTCACTGTTATAACAACAATAATAACAACAATAGTAGCAACAATAATAGCAACAATAATAGCAACAATAATAACAACAATAATAACAACAATAATAACAACAATAATAACAATAACAGACTTAATGATAATAGCGAAGGGAATATTTACGTTGGGTTTGCTCTTCACCGAGCTAGAGATTGGTCCTGTGCTCTGGGATTTTCTGTCGGTGCCCTAAATGTTCACGAATAGAAGGGAACTTCCTAGAAGTCATACCAATAACAGAGACACATTAAAATGCAGATCTTGACTATTTAAATTCAGAGTTTCGAGTATAATCATCAAATAAGTGTTATATAAAGTGCTTTTTTAGTTGCTTCTCGGAGTCATTGTAGTTCTCAATCAAGGCTCCAGAGCTTGTTTCCATTGCATGCATGATATCGCAATCGGATTTTTCAGAGTTTCCTGTTACGCATCTGCCTGTCTTATCTTGCTAAAGCCATGTTTAGTAAGCTTCCTAAGTTTTGGGATCAGTTGTCGAAAAATAGGAACAGTGCTATTCAATGCCTAATCTGTATTTTTTCTAGGCACTATAAGCAATCACAGAATTTGAGTTCAAGAGATTAAATTCACCTGTGTTTTCTCGACTTCACATTCATTAGCGATAGTTTCAGTGTATCTTCAGCAAACATAAGTTTGAAGCGATTTATGGAAACTTCAATTTTCAGCTGTGTATTGCTAATTCTTTGTTTGTCCGTCCATCTCTGACTTACACTTTGCAATTAACATCAGAAAGCATGTAATGCATCGTTGTGAAAACTCTTTATCATCTGATGAGACAATCTAATTTCGAGCTATCGTCAGTCGTCGACAACCTCTTTGAGTGATTATTCTCCGCATCTGCTTTCCCGTGTATTGCCGCCCAAAGATGACAATATGTGACGTATAAAATTGAAAGAAGAGCAGGCCAGGGCTAGTCAACAAAAAGGCATTACCAAGTGGGCATTAATGCTTTTGACAGTACAGCTTGTTGATCCTTAGGATGGTCCCCTTCTGTCTCTTTGCTCCTCTTAACACGCTGCCGGATTCGATTTCTTCGTGCATTCTACTTAGATCCAATGGTAAATTTTCGTACCATAAGGAGCTACGCTTATCAAGAAAATTTCGCGTCTTTTCTCTGGATGTGACGACTTCCCTGAATTGCTACAAACGTGAAAGCTCTAATCCTGATTTGAACCACTGACAGGAAATGTAAAAAAAATTGAAGCTCAACAAGAAAGGAATACAACTACTGGAATGTCGCAAACCAGTTTTGCTAGAGCTGATCTAAAACATTCATCGCAATTCACGTATATTAGTCGCTATGACGTGCCAGCATGCATGGCAGTATGCAATTGAACAGACGAAGAATCCCATCTCGAGCTTTGTTTTCACTTCGAGTGAGGATAAGAGTTGCTGGCTATACGAATTTACAGGCGTTGGCGTCATGAGATAATGTCCCATCGAGAGAATGGACCATGACACTGTTCGTCGTATTTAGCGTGTTGTTATTGACAAATCTACTGTCGGAGACTAGACAGAAAATATGAAACTAGGAAGACATCTTACAATATGCTACGCGATGCAGTGTATGAACAGTACCCCCTGTCTGTCAGTCGACGATGGTTGTCAATACATCTGATACACCTGTAATCTTTGTTTTTATTTTGCCACATTTTCAAAGAATCGCATCTTCATAAAGATACGTGATGAATTGATATTGCAAATCAATTGCCGCAGTGTTTTTAAAAGGAGTGCCGTTGTTTACAAGAAAGCACGAGAAAAACTCAGCTGCTACTTGAGACTTGTTGCACAAAAAACGAGCTTTTAACATAAAAAACCCAGGAAGTTCAAATCAATCGAGGCATTCAATTTGCCATTTGCTCTCGCAACCTTTTGATAATTTCATAGCACTGAGCCAGAAGTATTGGCGCAAAATTGGGAGTGTTCGCGGAGGTGGACAGGCTTGCCATCCATTGCCAACAGCTTGCAAAGCAAGACAGAGCCTGGCTGTAGAAAGTATTGTCGCAGCTTAAGTGATCTGTACAAGTGTTGATTAACAGAAGTACAGTAAGCCCTTGAAAAAGTTCAAAATTAGAATTACAATGAAATTAGTATGCATCATCAGTCAGAGAGACTAGAATAAATTTATGACTAAAAAAATCGGAAAGACTGGTCCTTCCTATGATGACAACACAAGAAAGACACGAAAATTGTGTTTTCCTTTGTATCAAATAATCTGTGCTACGTCCAGGGCCGGTTTGTTGCAAACCTTTTAAGTGCTTTCTCTGGAATCCAAAAGTTGATTTAAGGACACTCAAAATTCATCTCTCAAACATTCCTTTGCTTTTCTTCTCGATGTGATGACACCTTGCAATTCATTTCAGAGGAAGAGCAGAGAGCTGGTAATGTCCTCCCTCTAAGCGGAAGATCTTCACTAGGCCTGGCTCAGACTGCAAGCGATCATCAAAGTCCATGTTGAATCTATGTATCATTAACTAGATAAGAAAGGAACATCTTATTACTTCTTCCTTTTAGACATTATGCGGCTCAATACACCAACGCTATACTTTCAATTATCACCAACCATTTCAAATTTCGCACAATCAATAGGATTAATTCGACCATCGTAATTTCTGGATCTATCTATGCTCATAACCATGGCAGCAAAGCTGACTTTATTTGCATGTGGTTTGCGCTTTAATTCAATCGGCCACTCGTCCAGTTTTTATCAAGCCATCTGATTATTTTTTAAGGATTTCAAATCCTGCTTTTAGACTGGCTCATTGTTCTCCATATAGATGCCCAGCTTACAGAAGCGCTGCTCTATATCTGTGCGCATATGTTCGCTATTATTGCTTATCGTTCCACATTCACGAAAACATATGAGTTGCGGTGTTTCTTTCACTTTCAATGATCTGACCAATGAATTCGCTTTGGATTGCAAAAGGGAATCAATAATTGGGACATGTCTGTGCGGCCATCTTTGATCGGACATGTCTTTGATCTGCATGGACACATGATGGGGAGTAACAGAGCAACCGCATCTGCCAACTCTTCATAGCTCTTCTAGTTCCTTCTTGGCTGAATCAACTATTTGACTGTGAATTTTCATAAGAATGTTTTCATGTTATTGCTTATTGTATGTTAGGAGGAGGTATGGTTACAATCGGTAACTTTTACTGGACGCAAGTTGAAAACAGCTTTTGTAAGTTGAAGTGTCTATCCAGTGAAAATATTCGAAATTGCCACCATCATCGTCATTATTATTTTGGTCTCGCTTTTTGATATTTTTTTTTACTATTATTGTTATTTTCATTGTTATTGTCATCCACGAAGCACTCTCCTGGGTCTAGGAGACACCATTTCATGGGTGACTGGATCAGATACCTAAAGACGAACGGAAGGCCACAATGAAACAACATGTTGCTCCGCTTTTAATGGACTCTTTGCCAATGTAGAACAATGGTCCTGTTAGGAGATCTAGCATCCCTCAAATCCCTTGTGGATGTATAGTTATATGGTCATCCAGGCGGTATGCTTAACCCTGTCATGACGGTTATGGTGATGATAATGACGATGATGATGATGATGATGATGATAGTGACAATGATGATGATGACAATGATGATGATGACATTGGTGATGATAATGATGATTATGATGACAATGATGATAATGGCGATGATGATGATAATGGCGATGATGATAATGGCGATGATGATGATGATGATGACAATGAGGATGATGACAATGATGATGATGTAAGGTAATAAATCAATAAAAGAAACATATGAAAAAATAAGAGTTGTGAATTATAATCTTGCACATTTTCACAGAAAAACTATATTGGTGAAGATATTAACGAAAGCACCTCATAAGAATCCAGTTCCCTAGGGAAAACTCGGAGCTCTCTCCCTCTGCTAAACTTGGAATCGGGCAAAGCCTTTTTTAAAACAAAATTGGAAGTCTTTTAGTCAAAGGTTCATAAAACTCCCCTAAATCCTAAATCTATGTTGCAGCAATTTGTAAAACTTAGAAAATCGAGTTAATGCTACTTTTGTAACTACTAAAAGTAACCAAAGATGGCCGCCACGTATGAGGCATTAACAAATGACACAAAATTGTTCAAGATATTGTCGTAGGTTTGCATCGGATAGCTTGAGAGCTTTCAAGACAAGCGACAGTTGTAGTAGTTAAAGTTGAACAACTTAATTAATCCTCGTCAGTTGGAAGAGTTCTTTAACATTTTCAAGCCAGCACTTCAAGTTTCTTAGATATTCACCATTATGAATGCTGAGCTTCTTACGAACGGGTTATTTTAAAGAGAATGTGTATGCTATGCAGTCATTAGCAGGGAGATAATAAAATTCGTTGTACTTCTCTTCCCTCAATATGAAAAATGGCTCCTTATAACTAACGTTACAGCTAAGAACACTGATGGAATAAGCACTTCTAAAGTCTAGGTTTCTAAAACTAAGTGAAAATATTTTTGAAAGCCCAGTATAGTTTACACATGGATTAATCAACGAATTCTGCACTTGTTTACACGAGAAATCTGCAAGTTTGCATTTCCATGAATCATAATTAATCAAAGGTATTAGCCTAAACGCACCGTTTTGCATTCAATGATGCACAAGGATATGCGAAAACTTGGTGATTAGGTAAACATGATAAGTGGATTAATAATAAACTTTTTGAGAGATTCGAAGACAACAACAAAAAGAAAGCGCATACGTTGGTATTGAAGAACTGAGCGCCTTTTGTGCCGATGGAAAATAGAAAGATTAAAGTTTAATTGGCCGTGGTTGATCTTAGTGTTAAGAATCCACGCCACATCAGCTGAAATTAACCTTATTTTGACTGTAGATCTAGTAACGAATATGCCCAAGGCCATTGTGAATTGTTTTCCTTTAGTTCAACGAACGCTCTGAATTCATTATTCCAGTACGCTCGTCTTGCTCCAACAATATGGAGTGTCATCGATAATTTTTTTTCGATAAGTTTCTTTTTTCGATCTCAAAACATTCATTAACCTATTTTACATGCAAGTCAATTTAGTACATTGAAGACTACAAAGTAGAACTAAATCAACCTACGAGAGAGTGTATATATAATAGGTTGATTAACGAGGACCTCTCTAAATAGATAAACTAATCGAGAGAGAGACAGACTCCCTCCCTTGCATGAAAAATCAAGCAAAATTTTACAAAAACAGTAACAAAAATATAGATGATCCAAAAAGATGCCTTATTTAAATGAATAATTAGGCGTATGACTCAACAAAGTGAAACCAAAAAATAGCACAAGATGTTGGTAGAAAATATTACTGCTACGTGTGAACTTGTTCTGCCTGCTACTTTTCCCCTGCTATAGTAGTCCAAAAACAGTTTGAAAACAGCAGGCGGTGAAATAGCATAGCCTAAGATTTAAATCTATCTGTAAGAAGTTTAACAAATGTGAAACAAAGAAATACAAGTTCTTGCAAACAAATGGGTATAATTAACCTTCGCTATTCTAAAACGATAAAGTTTAAACTTTTTTAAGTGAGTTCTATTGGGGAAAGGCCACGGTGGCCTATGATTGAACAATCAAATAATAAGTTAAAACACATTCATCTGCATTTCATTTGCATACAGGTAAGACGATACCCTTGCCTTTTACATGTCAAAATTATCCGCATATTATTGGTAAAAAAGTACGGTGACAACCTTGCCTTCCATATGCTAGAAATGATCTGCAATTAATTGGAAAAAAATTTAGCGTATAACCTTGCCTTTTTTATGTTAAAAATGATGTGCAATTTATTGGCATAAAAGTAAGCTTATAACCTTGCCGTGTTTATGCTAAAAATGATGTGGAATTCGTTGGTATAAAAGTAAGCCTAAACCATTGCCTTTTTAATGTTAAAAATGATGTGCAATTTATTGGCATAAAAGTAAGCCTATAACCTTGCCGTTTTTATGTTAAAAATGATGTGGAATTCGTTGGCATAAGAGTAAGCCTTTAACCTTGCCTTTTTTATGTTAAAAACGATGTGCAATATATTGGCAAAAAAGTAAGCCTATAACCTTGCCTTTTCTAAGTTAAAATGATGTGCAATTTATTGGCATAAAAGTAAGCCTATAACCTTGCCGTGTTTATGCTAAAAATGATGTGAAATTTATTGGCATAAAAGTAAGCCTATAACCTTGCCTTTTTATCTAAAAAATGATGTGCAATTTATTGGCATAAAAGTAAGCCTATAACCTTGCCTTTTTAATGTTAAAAACGATGTGCAATATATTGGCATAAATGTAAGCCTATAACCTTGCCTTTTGATGTTAAAAATGATGTGAAATTTATTGGCATAAAAGTAGGCCTATAACCTTGCCTTTTTCATATTAAAAATGATGTGCAATTTATTGGCATAAAAGTAAGCCTATAACCTTGCCTTTTCATGTTAAAAATGATGTGAAATTTATTGGCATAAAAGTAAGCCTATAACCTTGCTGTTTTTATGCTAAAAATGATGTGCAATTTATTGGCATAAGAGTAAGCCTATAACCTTGCCTTTTCATGTTACAAATGATGTGAAATTTATTAGCATAAAAGTAAGCCTATAACCTTTGCCTTTTTATCTAAAAAATGATGTGCAATTTATTGGCATAAAAATAAGCCTATAACCTTGCCTTTTTATCTAAAAAATGATGTGAAATTTATTGGCATAAAAGTAAGCCTATAACCTTGCAGTTTCTATGCTAAAAATGATGTGGAATTCGTTGGCATAAAGTAGGCCTATAACCTTGCCTTTTCATGTTAAAAATGATGTGAAATTTATTGGCATAAAAGTAAGCCTATAACCTTGCAGTTTCTATGCTAAAAAAGATGTGGAATTCGTTGGCATAAAGTAGGCCTATAACCTTGCCTTTTCATGTTAAAAATGATGTGAAATTTATTGGCATGAAAGTAAGCCTATAACCTTGCTGTTTTTATGCTAAAAATGATGTGCAATTTATTGGCATAAAAGTAAGCCTATAACCTTGCCATTTGATGTTAAAAATGATGTGAAATTTATTGGCATAAAAGTAAGCCTATAACCTTGCCTTTTTTATGTTAAAAACGATCGGCAATTTATTGGCATAAAAGTAAGCCTATAACCTTGCCTTTTTGCTATGTTAAAAATGATGTGCAATTTATTGGCATAAAAGTAAGCCTATAACCTTGCCTTTTCATGTTAAAAATGATGTGCAATTTTTTGGCATAAAACTTAGCCTCTAACCTTGCCTTTTTAATGTTAAAAATGATGTGCAATTTATTGGCATAAAAGTAAGCCTATAACATTGCCTTTTTATGTTGAAATTGATATGCAATTTATTGGCATAAATGTAAGCCTATATCTTTGTCTTTTTCTGTTAATAATGATGTGGAATTCGCTGGCATAAAAGTAAGCCTATAATCTTGCATTTTTTATGTTAAAAACGATGTGCAATATAGTGGCATAAATGTAAGCTTATAACCTTGCCTTTTCTATGTTAAAAATTATGTGAAATTTATTGGCATAAAACTAAGCCTATAACCTTGCCTTTTTTCTATGTTAAAAATGATGTGCAATTTTTTGGCATAAAAGTAAGCCTATAACCTTGCCTATTTCATATTAAAAATGATGTGCAATTTATTGGCATAAAAGTAAGCCTATAACCTTGCCTTTTTATCTAAAAGATGATGTGCAATTTATTGGCATGAAAGTAAGCCTATAACCTTGTCTTTTTATGTTAATAATGATGTGCAATTTATTGGCAGAAAAGTAAGCCTATATCTTTGTCTTTTTATGTTAATAATGATGTGGAATTCGCTGGCATAAAAGTAAGCCTATAATCTTGCATTTTTTATGTTAAAAACGATGTGCAATATATTGGCAGAAATGTAAGCTTATAACCTTGCCTTTTCTATGTTAAAAATGATGTGAAATTTATTGGCATAGAAGCAAGCCTATAACCTGGCCTTTTCATGTTAAATATGATGTGAAATTTATTAGCATAAAAGTAAGCCTATAACCTTGCCTTTTTATC
Organism: Pseudorhiza aurosa; assembly: GCA_964026355.1. Classification (NCBI taxonomy): domain Eukaryota; kingdom Metazoa; phylum Cnidaria; class Scyphozoa; order Rhizostomeae; family Lychnorhizidae; genus Pseudorhiza; species Pseudorhiza aurosa. The sequence goes on from OZ032123.1 coordinate 6,152,571, forward strand.
TACAAAATGATGTGAAATTTATTGGCATAAATGTAAGCCTATAACCTTGCCTTTTTATCTAAAAAATGATGTGCAATTTATTGGCATAGAAGTAAGCCTATAACCTTGCCGTGTTTATGCTAAAAATGATGTGAAATTTATTGGCATAAAAGTAAGCCTGTAACCTTGCCTTTTTCATATTAAAAATGATGTGCAATTTATTGGCATAAAAGTAAGCCTATAACCTTGCCTTTTCATCTTAAAAATGATGTGGAATTCGCTGGCATAAAAGTAAGCCTATAATCTTGCATTTTTTATGTTAAAAACGATGTGCAATATAGTGGCATAAATGTAAGCTTATAACCTTGCCTTTTCATGTTAAAAATGATGTGAAATTTATTGGCATGAAAGTAAGCCTATAACCTTGCTGTTTTTATGCTAAAAATGATGTGCAATTTATTGGCATAAAAGTAAGCCTATAACCTTGCCTTTTGATGTTAAAAATGATGTGAAATTTATTGGCATAAAAGTAAGCCTATAACCTTGCCTTTTTTATGTTAAAAACGATCGGCAATTTATTGGCATATAAGTAAGCCTATAACCTTGCCTTTTCATGTTAAAAATGATGTGCAATTTTTTGGCATAAAACTTAGCCTCTAACCTTGCCTTTTTAATGTTAAAAATGATGTGAAATTTATTGGCATAAAAGTAAGCCTATAACCTTGCCTTTTTAATGTTAAAAATGATGTGCAATTTATTGGCATAAAAGTAAGCCTATAACATTGCCTTTTTATGTTGAAATTGATATGCAATTTATTGGCATAAAAGTAGGCCTATATCTTTGTCTTTTTATGTTAATAATGATGTGGAATTCGCTGGCATAAAAGTAAGCCTATAATCTTGCATTTTTTATCTAAAAAATGTTTTTCAATTTATTGGCATAGAAGTAAGCCTATAACCTTGACGTGTTTATGCTAAAAATGATGTGAAATTTATTGGCATAAGAGTAAGCCTATAATCTTGCCTTTTATGTTAAAAACGATGTGCAATTTATTGGCATAAAAGTAAGCCTATAACCTTGCCTTTTGATGTTAAAAATGATGTGAAATTTATTGGCATAAAAGTAAGCCTATAATCTTGCATTTTTTATGTTAAAAACGATGTGCAGTATAGTGGCATAAATGTAAGCTTATAACCTTGCCTTTTCTATGTTAAAAATGATGTGCAATTTATTGGCATAAAAGTAAGCCTATAACCTTGCCTTTTTGCTATGTTAAAAATGATGTGCAATTTATTGGCATAAAAGTAAGCCTATAACCTTGCCTTTTTTATGTTAAAAACGATCGGCAATTTATTGGCATATAAGTAAGGCTATAACCTTGCCTTTTTGCTATGTTAAAAATGATGTGCAATTTATTGGCATAAAAGTAAGCCTATAACCTTGCCTTTTCATGTTAAAAATGATGTGCAATTTTTTGGCATAAAACTTAGCCTCTAACCTTGCCTTTTTAATGTTAAAAATGATGTGAAATTTATTGGCATAAAAGTAAGCCTATAACCTTGCCTTTTTAATGTTAAAAATGATGTGCAATTTATTGGCATAAAAGTAAGCCTATAACATTGCCTTTTTATGTTGAAATTGATATGCAATTTATTGGCATAAAAGTAGGCCTATATCTTTGTCTTTTTATGTTAATAATGATGTGGAATATAGTGGCATAAATGTAAGCTTATAACCTTGCCTTTTCTATGTTAAAAATTATGTGAAATTTATTGGCATAAAAGTAGGCCTATATCTTTGTCTTTTTATGTTAATAATGATGTGGAATTCGCTGGCATAAAAGTAAGCCTATAATCTTTGTCTTTTTATGTTAATAATGATGTGGAATTCGCTGGCATAAAAGTAAGCCTATAATCTTGCATTTTTTATGTTAAAAACGATGTGCAATATATTGGCATAAATGTAAGCCTATAACCTTGCCTTTTCATGTTAAAAATGATGTGAAATTTATTGGCATAAAAGTAAGCCTATAACCTTGCCGTGTTTATGCTAAAAATGATGTGAAATTTATTGGCATAAAAGTAAGCCTATAACCTTGCCTTTTTATCTAAAAAATGTTTTTCAATTTATTGGCATAGAAGTAAGCCTATAACCTTGACGTGTTTATGCTAAAAATGATGTGAAATTTATTGGCATAAAAGTAAGCCTATAACCTTGCCTTTTTGCTATGTTAAAAATGATGTGCAATTTATTGGCATAAAAGTAAGCCTATAACCTTGCCTTTTCATGTTAAAAATGATGTGGAATTCGCTGGCATAAAAGTAAGCCTATAATCTTGCATTTTTTATGTTAAAAACGATGTGCAATATAGTGGCATAAATGTAAGCTTATAACCTTGCCTTTTCTATGTTAAAAATGATGTGCAATTTATTGGCATAAAAGTAAGCCTATAACCTTGCCTTTTTATGTTAAAAATGATGTGCAATTTATTGGCATAAAAGTAAGCCTATAACCTTGTCTTTTTATGTTAATAATGATGTGCAATTTATTGGCATAAAAGTAAGCCTATATCTTTGTCTTTTTATGTTAATAATGATGTGGAATTCGCTGGCATAAAAGTAAGCCTATAATCTTGCATTTTTTATGTTAAAAACGATGTGCAATATATTGGCATAAATGTAAGCCTATAACCTTGCCTTTTCATGTTAAAAATGATGTGAAATTTATTGGCATAAAAGTAAGCCTATAACCTTGCCGTGTTTATGCTAAAAATGATGTGAAATTTATTGGCATAAAAGTAAGCCTATAACCTTGCCTTTTTATCTAAAAAATGATGGGCAATTTATTGGCATAGAAGTAAGCCTATAACCTTGCCGTGTTTATGCTAAAAATGATGTGAAATTTATTGGCATAAAAGTAAGCCTATAACCTTGCCTTTTTCATATTAAAAATGATGTGCAATTTATTGGCATAAAAGTAAGCCTATATCTTTGTCTTTTTATGTTAATAATGATGTGGAATTCGCTGGCATAAAAGTAAGCCTATAATCTTGCATTTTTTATGTTAAAAGCAATGTGCAATACATTGGCATAAATGTAAGCCTATAACCTTTCCTTTTCATGTTAAAAATGATGTGAAATTTATTGGCATAAAAGTAAGCCTATAACCTTGCCTTTTCATGTTAAAAATGATGTGGAATTCGCTGGCATAAAAGTAAGCCTATAATCTTGCATTTTTTATGTTAAAAACGATGTGCAATATAGTGGCATAAATGTAAGCCTATAACCTTGCCTTTTCTATGTTAAAAATGATGTGCAATTTATTGGCATAAAAGTAAGCCTATAACCTTGCCTTTTTGCTATGTTAAAAATGATGTGCAATTTATTGGCATAAAAGTAAGCCTATAACCTTGTCTTTTTATGTTAATAATGATGTGCAATTTATTGGCATAAAAGTAAGCCTATATCTTTGTCTTTTTATGTTAATAATGATGTGGAATTCGCCTGCATAAAAGTAAGCCTATAATCTTGCATTTTTTATGTTAAAAACGATGTGCAATATATTGGCATAAATGTAAGCCTATAACCTTCCCTTTTCATGTTAAAAATGATGTGAAATTTATTGGCATAAAAGTAAGCCTATAACCTTGCCTTTTTTATGTTAAAAACGATCGGCAATTTATTGGCATATAAGTAAGCCTATAACCTTGCCTTTTTGCTATGTTAAAAATGATGTGCAATTTATTGGCATAAAAGTAAGCCTATAACCTTGCCTTTTCATGTTAAAAATGATGTGCAATTTTTTGGCATAAAACTTAGCCTCTAACCTTGCCTTTTTAATGTTAAAAATGATGTGAAATTTATTGGCATAAAAGTAAGCCTATAACCTTGCCTTTTTAATGTTAAAAATGATGTGCAATTTATTGGCATAAAAGTAAGCCTATAACATTGCCTTTTTATGTTGAAATTGATATGCAATTTATTGGCATAAAAGTAGGCCTATATCTTTGTCTTTTTATGTTAATAATGATGTGGAATTCGCTTGCATAAAAGTAAGCCTATAATCTTTGTCTTTTTATGTTAATAATGATGTGGAATTCGCTGGCATAAAAGTAAGCCTATAATCTTGCATTTTTTATGTTAAAAACGATGTGCAATATATTGGCATAAATGTAAGCCTATAACCTTGCCTTTTCATGTTAAAAATGATGTGAAATTTATTGGCATAAAAGTAAGCCTATAACCTTGCCGTGTTTATGCTAAAAATGATGTGAAATTTATTGGCATAAAAGTAAGCCTATAACCTTGCCTTTTTATCTAAAAAATGTTTTTCAATTTATTGGCATAGAAGTAAGCCTATAACCTTGACGTGTTTATGCTAAAAATGATGTGAAATTTATTGGCATAAAAGTAAGCCTATAACCTTGCCTTTTTGCTATGTTAAAAATGATGTGCAATTTATTGGCATAAAAGTAAGCCTATAACCTTGCCTTTTCATGTTAAAAATGATGTGGAATTCGCTGGCATAAAAGTAAGCCTATAATCTTGCATTTTTTATGTTAAAAACGATGTGCAATATAGTGGCATAAATGTAAGCTTATAACCTTGCCTTTTCTATGTTAAAAATGATGTGCAATTTATTGGCATAAAAGTAAGCCTATAACCTTGCCTTTTTATGTTAAAAATGATGTGCAATTTATTGGCATAAAAGTAAGCCTATAACCTTGTCTTTTTATGTTAATAATGATGTGCAATTTATTGGCATAAAAGTAAGCCTATATCTTTGTCTTTTTATGTTAATAATGATGTGGAATTCGCTGGCATAAAAGTAAGCCTATAACCTTGCCTTTTTCATATTAAAAATGATGTGCAATTTATTGGCATAAAAGTAAGCCTATATCTTTGTCTTTTTATGTTAATAATGATGTGGAATTCGCTGGCATAAAAGTAAGCCTATAATCTTGCATTTTTTATGTTAAAAGCAATGTGCAATACATTGGCATAAATGTAAGCCTATAACCTTTCCTTTTCATGTTAAAAATGATGTGAAATTTATTGGCATAAAAGTAAGCCTATAACCTTGCCTTTTCATGTTAAAAATGATGTGGAATTCGCTGGCATAAAAGTAAGCCTATAATCTTGCATTTTTTATGTTAAAAACGATGTGCAATATAGTGGCATAAATGTAAGCCTATAACCTTGCCTTTTCTATGTTAAAAATGATGTGCAATTTATTGGCATAAAAGTAAGCCTATAACCTTGCCTTTTTGCTATGTTAAAAATGATGTGCAATTTATTGGCATAAAAGTAAGCCTATAACCTTGTCTTTTTATGTTAATAATGATGTGCAATTTATTGGCATAAAAGTAAGCCTATATCTTTGTCTTTTTATGTTAATAATGATGTGGAATTCGCCTGCATAAAAGTAAGCCTATAATCTTGCATTTTTTATGTTAAAAACGATGTGCAATATATTGGCATAAATGTAAGCCTATAACCTTCCCTTTTCATGTTAAAAATGATGTGAAATTTATTGGCATAAAAGTAAGCCTATAACCTTGCTTTTTTATCTAAAAAATGATTTGCAATTTATTGGCATAAAAGTAAGTATATAACCTTTCCTTTTTTATTGTAAGAACGTTGTGCATTTAATTGGCATCTAGGTAAGCCTATAACCTTGCCTTTTTTATGTGAAAATGATGTTCAAATTATTGGCTTAAAAGTAAGCCTATAACATTGCCTGTTTATATTAAAGTTCGTGTGCATTTTATTGGCATAAAAGTAAGCCTATAACATTGTCTTTTTATTTTAATAATGATGTGGAATTCATTGGCATAGGAGTAAGCCTATAACCTTGCCTTTTGATGTTAAAAATGATGTGAAATTTATTGGCATAAAAGTAAGCCTATAACCTGGCCTTTTTTATGTTAAAAACGATCGGCAATTTATTGGCATAAAAGTAAGCCTATAATCTTGCCTTTTTGCTATGTTAAAAATGATGTGCAATTTATTGGCATAAAAGTAAGCCTATAACCTTGCCTTTTCATGTTAAAAATGATGTGCAATTTTTTGGCATAAAACTTAGCCTCTAACCTTGCCTTTTTAATGTTAAAAATGATGTGAAATTTATTGGCATAAAAGTAAGCCTATAACATTGCCTTTTTATGTTGAAATTGATATGCAATTTATTGGCATAAAAGTAAGCCTATATCTTTGTCTTTTTATGTTAATAATGATGTGGAATTCGCTGGCATAAAAGTAAGCCTATAATCTTGCATTTTTTATGTTAAAAACGATGTGCAATATATTGGCAGAAATGTAAGCTTATAACCTTGCCTTTTCTATGTTAAAAATGATGTGCAATTTATTGGCATAGAAGCAAGCCTATAACCTGGCCTTTTCATGTTAAATATGATGTGAAATTTATTAGCATAAAAGTAAGCCTATAACCTTGCCTTTTTATCTACAAAATGATGTGAAATTTATTGGCATAAATGTAAGCCTATAACCTTGCCTTTTTATCTAAAAGATGATGTGCAATTTATTGGCATAAAAGTAAGCCTATAACATTGCCTTTTTATGCTGAAATTGATATGCAATTTATTGGCATAAAAGTAAGCCTATATCTTTGTCTTTTTATGTTAATAATGATGTGGAATTCGCTGGCATAAAAGTAAGCCTATAATCTTGCATTTTTTATGTTAAAAACGATGTGCAATATAGTGGCATAAATGTAAGCCTATAACCTTGCAGTTTCTATGCTAAAAATGATGTGGAATTCGTTGGCATAAAGTAGGCCTATAACCTTGCCTTTTCATGTTTAAAATGATGTGAAATTTATTGGCATAAAAGTAAGCCTATAACCTTGCAGTTTTTATGCTAAAAAGATGTGGAATTCGTTGGCATAAAGTAGGCCTATAACCTTGCCTTTTCATGTTAAAAATTATGTGAAATTTATTGGCATGAAAGTAAGCCTATAACCTTGCTGTTTTTATGCTAAAAATGATGTGCAATTTATTGGCATAAAAGTAAGCCTATAACCTTGCCTTTTGATGTTAGAAATGATGTGAAATTTATTGGCATAAAAGTAAGCCTATAACCTTGCCTTTTTTATGTTAAAAACGATCGGCAATTTATTGGCATAAAAGTAAGCCTATAACCTTGCCTTTTTGCTATGTTAAAAATGATGTGCGATTTATTGGCATAAAAGTAAGCCTATAACCTTGCCTTTTCATGTTAAAAATGATGTGCAATTTTTTGGCATAAAACTTAGCCTCTAACCTTGCCTTTTTAATCTTAAAAATGATGTGCAATTTATTGGCATAGAAGTAAGCCTATAACCTTGCCGTGTTTATGCTAAAAATGATGTGAAATTTATTGGCATAAAAGTAAGCCTATAACCTTGCCTTTTCATCTTAAAAATGATGAGGAATTCGCTGGCATAAAAGTAAGCCTATAATCTTGCATTTTTTATGTTAAGAACGATGTGCAATATAGTGGCATAAATGTAAGCTTATAACCTTGCCTTTTCTATGTTAAAAATGATGTGCAATTTATTGGCATAAAAGTAAGCCTATAACCTTGCCTTTTTGTTATGTTAAAAATGATGTGCAATTTATTGGCATAAAAGTAAGCCTATAACCTTGTCTTTTTATGTTAATAATGATGTGCAATTTATTGGCATAAAAGTAAGCCTATATCTTTGTCTTTTTATGTTAATAATGATGTGGAATTCGCTGGCATAAAAGTAAGCCTATAATCTTGCATTTTTTATGTTAAAAACGATGTGCAATATATTGGCATAAATGTAAGCCTATAACCTTGCCTTTTCTATGTTAAAAATGATGTGAAATTTATTGGCATAAAAGTAAGCCTATAACCTTGCTGTTTTTATGTTAAAATTGATATGCAATTTATTGGCATAAAAGTAAACTTATATCTTTGTCTTTTTATGTTAATAATGATGTGGAATTCGCTGGCATAAAAGTAAGCCTATAATCTTGCATTTTTTATGTTAAAAACGATGTGCAATATAGTGGCATAAATGTAAGCTTATAACCTTGCCTTTTCTATGTTAAAAATTATGTGAAATTTATTGGCATAAAACTAAGCCTATAACCTTGCCTTTTTTCTATGTTAAAAATGATGTGCAATTTTTTGGCATAAAAGTAAGCCTATAACCTTGCCTATTTCATATTAAAAATGATGTGCAATTTATTGGCATAAAAGTAAGCCTATAACCTTGCCTTTTTATCTAAAAGATGATGTGCAATTTATTGGCATGAAAGTAAGCCTATAACCTTGTCTTTTTATGTTAATAATGATGTGCAATTTATTGGCAGAAAAGTAAGCCTATATCTTTGTCTTTTTATGTTAATAATGATGTGGAATTCGCTGGCATAAAAGTAAGCCTATAATCTTGCATTTTTTATGTTAAAAACGATGTGCAATATATTGGCATAAATGTAAGCCTATAACCTTGCCTTTTCTATGTTAAAAATGATGTGAAATTTATTGGCATAAAAGTAAGCTTATAACCTTGCCGTGTTTATGCTAAAAATGATGTGAAATTTATTGGCATAAGAGTAAGCCTATAATCTTGCCTTTTATGTTAAAAACGATGTGCAATTTATTGGCATAAAAGTAAGCCTATAACCTTGCCTTTTGATGTTAAAAATGATGTGAAATTTATTGGCATAAAAGTAAGTCTATAACCTGGCCTTTTTTATGGTAAGAACGATGTGCATTTAATTGGCATCAAAGTAAGCCTATAACCTTGCCTTTTTATGTGAAAATGATGTCCAAATTATTGGCTTAAAAGTAAGCCTATAACATTGCCTTTTTATGTTAAAAATGATGTGCAATTTATTGGGATAAAAGTAAGCCTATAACCTTGCGTTTTGATTATCAAAGTGAAACGCAATTTATTGGTATAAAAGTACGCCTATAGCCTTGGCTTTTATATTAAAAATGATGTGAAATTTATTAGCATAAAAGTAAGCCTATAACCTTGCCTTTTTGCTATGTTAAAAATGATGTGACATTTATTGGCATAAAAGTAAGCCTATAACCTTGCCATTTTTATGTTAATAATGATGTGAAATTTATTGGCATAAAGGTAAGCCTATAACCTTGCCATTTTTATGTTAAAAATGATGTGAAATTTATTGGCATAAAAGTAAGCCTATAACGTTGCCTTTTTTATGATAAAAATGATGTGCAATTTTTTGGCTTAAAAGTAAGCCTATAACCTTGCCTTTTTATCTAAAAAATGATTTGCAATTTATTGGCATAAAAGTAAGTCTATAACCTTTCCTTTTTTATGGTAAGAACGATGTGCATTTAATTGGCATCAAAGTAAGCCTATAACCTTGCCTTCTTTATGTGAAAATGATGTTCAAATTATTGGCTTAAAAGTAAGCCTATAACATTGCCTGTTTATATTAAAGTTGATGTGCATTTTATTGGCATAAAAGTAAGCCTATAACATTGTCTTTTTATTTTAATAATGATGTGGAATTCATTGGCATAGGAGTAAGCCTATAACCTTGCCTCTTTATGTTGAATACGATGTGCAATATATTGGCATAAATGTAAGCCTATAACCTTGCCTTTTCTATGTTAAAAATGATGTGAAATTTATTGGCATAAAGGTAAGCCTATAACCTTGCCGTGTTTATGCTAAAAATGATGTGAAATTTATTGGCATAAAAGTAAGCCTATAACCTTGCTGTTTTTATGCTTAAAATGATGTGCAATTTATTGGCATAAAAGTAAGCCTATAACCTTGCCTTTTTGCTATGTTAAAAATGATGTGCAATTTATTGGCATAAAAGTAAGCCTATAACCTTGTCTTTTTATGTTAATAATGATGTGCAATTTATTGGCATAAAAGTAAGCCTATATCTTTGTCTTTTTATGTTAATAATGATGTGGAATTCGCTGGCATAAAAGTAAGCCTATAATCTTGCATTTTTTATGTTAAAAACGATGTGCAATATATTGGCATAAATGTAAGCCTATAACCTTGCCTTTTCTATGTTAAAAATGATGTGAAATTTATTGGCATAAAAGTAAGCCTATAACCTTGCTGTTTTTATGTTAAAATTGATATGCAATTTATTGGCATAAAAGTAAACTTATATCTTTGTCTTTTTATGTTAATAATGATGTGGAATTCGCTGGCATAAAAGTAAGCCTATAATCTTGCATTTTTTATGTTAAAAACGATGTGCAATATAGTGGCATAAATGTAAGCTTATAACCTTGCCTTTTCTATGTTAAAAATTATGTGAAATTTATTGGCATAAAACTAAGCCTATAACCTTGCCTTTTTTCTATGTTAAAAATGATGTGCAATTTTTTGGCATAAAAGTAAGCCTATAACCTTGCCTATTTCATATTAAAAATGATGTGCAATTTATTGGCATAAAAGTAAGCCTATAACCTTGCCTTTTTATCTAAAAGATGATGTGCAATTTATTGGCATGAAAGTAAGCCTATAACCTTGTCTTTTTATGTTAATAATGATGTGCAATTTATTGGCAGAAAAGTAAGCCTATATCTTTGTCTTTTTATGTTAATAATGATGTGGAATTCGCTGGCATAAAAGTAAGCCTATAATCTTGCATTTTTATGTTAAAAACGATGTGCAATATATTGGCATAAATGTAAGCCTATAACCTTGCCTTTTCTATGTTAAAAATGATGTGAAATTTATTGGCATAAAAGTAAGCTTATAACCTTGCCGTGTTTATGCTAAAAATGATGTGAAATTTATTGGCATAAGAGTAAGCCTATAATCTTGCCTTTTATGTTAAAAACGATGTGCAATTTATTGGCATAAAAGTAAGCCTATAACCTTGCCTTTTGATGTTAAAAATGATGTGAAATTTATTGGCATAAAAGTAAGTCTATAACCTGGCCTTTTTTATGGTAAGAACGATGTGCATTTAATTGGCATCAAAGTAAGCCTATAACCTTGCCTTTTTATGTGAAAATGATGTCCAAATTATAGGCTTAAAAGTAAGCCTATAACATTGCCTTTTTATGTTAAAAATGATGTGCAATTTATTGGGATAAAAGTAAGCCTATAACCTTGCGTTTTGATTATCAAAGTGAAACGCAATTTATTGGTATAAAAGTACGCCTATAGCCTTGGCTTTTATATTAAAAATGATGTGAAATTTATTAGCATAAAAGTAAGCCTATAACCTTGCCTTTTCATGTTAAAAATGATGTGACATTTATTGGCATAAAAGTAAGCCTATAACCTTGCCATTTTTATGTTAATAATGATGTGAAATTTATTGGCATAAAGGTAAGCCTATAACCTTGCCATTTTTATGTTAAAAATGATGTGAAATTTATTGGCATAAAAGTAAGCCTATAACGTTGCCTTTTTTATGATAAAAATGATGTGCAATTTTTTGGCTTAAAAGTAAGCCTATAACCTTGCCTTTTTATCTAAAAAATGATTTGCAATTTATTGGCATAAAAGTAAGTCTATAACCTTTCCTTTTTTATGGTAAGAACGATGTGCATTTAATTGGCATCAAAGTAAGCCTATAACCTTGCCTTCTTTATGTGAAAATGATGTTCAAATTATTGGCTTAAAAGTAAGCCTATAACATTGCCTGTTTATATTAAAGTTGATGTGCATTTTATTGGCATAAAAGTAAGCCTATAACATTGTCTTTTTATTTTAATAATGATGTGGAATTCATTGGCATAGGAGTAAGCCTATAACCTTGCCTCTTTATGTTGAATACGATGTGCAATATATTGGCATAAATGTAAGCCTATAACCTTGCCTTTTCTATGTTAAAAATGATGTGAAATTTATTGGCATAAAAGTAAGCCTATAACCTTGCCGTGTTTATGCTAAAAATGATGTGAAATTTATTGGCATAAAAGTAAGCCTATAACCTTGCTGTTTTTATGCTTAAAATGATGTGCAATTTATTGGCATAAAAGTAAGCCTATAACCTTGCCTTTTCATGTTAAAAATGATGTGAAATTTATTGGCATAAAAGTAAGCCTATAACCTTGCCGTTTCTATGCTAAAACGGTCGGCAATTTTTTGGCATAAAACTAAGCCTATAACCTTGCCTTTTTTCTATGTTAAAAGTGATGTGCAATTTTTTGGCATAAAAGTAAGCCTATAACCTTGCCTATTTCATATTAAAAATGATGTGCAATTTATTGGCATAAAAGTAAGCCTATAACCTTGCCTTTTTTATGATAAAAATGATGTGCAATTTTTTGGCTTAAAAGTAAGCCTATAACCTTGCCTTTTTTATGTTAAAAATGATGTGCAATTTATTGGCATAAAAGTAAGCCTATAACATTGCCATTTCATGTTAAAAATGATGTGGAATTTATTGGCATAAAATTAAGCCTATAACCTTACCGTTTCATGTTAATAATGATGTGGAATTCGTTGGCATAAAAGTAAGCCTATACCTTGCCATTTCATGTTAAAAATGATGTGCAATTTTTTGGCATAAAATTAAGCCTATAACCGCCCTTTTCATGTTAAAAATGATGTGAAATTTATTGGCATGAAAGTAAGCCCATAGCCTTGCTATTTTTATGTGAATAATGATGTGGAATTGGCTGGCATAAAAGTAAGCCTATAATCTTGCATTTTTTATGTTAAAGACGATGTGAAATTTATTGGCATAAAAGTAAGCCTATAACCTTGCCTTTTTCATGTTAAAAATTATGCGCAATTTATTCGCCTAGAAGTAAGCCTATAACCTTGCCTTTTTACGTTAAAAACGATCGGAAATTTTTTTGCATAAAAGTAAGCCTATAACCTTGCCTTTTTAATGTTAAAAATGGTGTGCAATTTATTTGCATAAAACTTAGCCTATAACCTTGCCTTTCTTATTATAGAAATGATGTGCAATTTTTTTTGCATAAAAGTAAGCCTATAACCTTGCCTTTTTTATTTTAAAAACGGTCGGCAATTTTTTGGCATAAAAGTAAGCCTATAACCTTGCCTTTTCATGTTAAAAATGATGTGAAATTTATTGGCATAAAAGTAAGCCTATAACCTTGCTGTTCTTATGCTAAAAATGATGTGCAATTTATTGGCATAAAAGTAAGCCTATAACCTTGCCTTTTTATGTTAAAAATGATGTGAAATTTATTGGCATAAAAGTAAGCCTATAACCTTGCCTTTTTATGTTAAAATTGATATCCAATTTATTGGCATAAAAGTAAGCCTATATCTTTGTCTTTTTATGTTAAAAATGATGTGACATTTATTGGCATAAAAGTAAGCCTATAACCTTGCCATTTTTATGTTAATAATGATGTGAAATTTATTGGCATAAAGGTAAGCCTATAACCTTGCCATTTTTATGTTAAAAATGATGTGAAATTTATTGGCATAAAAGTAAGCCTATAACGTTGCCTTTTTTATGATAAAAATGATGTGCAATTTTTTGGCTTAAAAGTAAGCCTATAACCTTGCCTTTTTTATGTTAAAAATGATGTGCAATTTATTGGCATAAAAGTAAGCCTATAACATTGCCATTTCATGTTAAAAATGATGTGGAATTTATTGGCATAAAAGTAAGCCTATAACCTTACCGTTTCATGTTAATAATGATGTGGAATTCTTTGGCATAAAAGTAAGCCTATACCTTGCCATTTCATGTTAAAAATGATGTGCAATTTATTGGCATAAAAGTAAGCCTATAACCTTGCCGTTTTATGTTAAAAATGATGTGGAATTTATTGGCATAAAAGTAAGCCTATTACCTTGCGTTTTTATTATCAAAGTGAAACGCAATTTATTGGTATAAAAGTACGCCTACAACCTTGTCTTTTTATGTTAATAATGATGTGGAATTCATTGGCATAAGAGTAAGCCTATAATCTTGCCTTTTATGTTAAAAACGATGTGCAATTTATTGGCATAAAAGTAAGCCTATAACCTTGCCTTTTGATGTTAAAAATGATGTGAAATTTATTGGCATAAAAGTAAGTCTATAACCTGGCCTTTTTTATGGTAAGAACGATGTGCATTTAATTGGCATCAAAGTAAGCCTATAACCTTGCCTTTTTATGTGAAAATGATGTCCAAATTATTGGCTTAAAAGTAAGCCTATAACATTGCCTTTTTATGTTAAAAATGATGTGCAATTTATTGGGATAAAAGTAAGCCTATAACCTTGCGTTTTGATTATCAAAGTGAAACGCAATTTATTGGTATAAAAGTACGCCTATAGCCTTGGCTTTTATATTAAAAATGATGTGAAATTTATTAGCATAAAAGTAAGCCTATAACCTTGCCTTTTCATGTTAAAAATGATGTGACATTTATTGGCATAAAAGTAAGCCTATAACCTTGCCATTTTTATGTTAATAATGATGTGAAATTTATTGGCATAAAGGTAAGCCTATAACCTTGCCATTTTTATGTTAAAAATGATGTGAAATTTATTGGCATAAAAGTAAGCCTATAACGTTGCCTTTTTTATGATAAAAATGATGTGCAATTTTTTGGCTTAAAAGTAAGCCTATAACCTTGCCTTTTTATCTAAAAAATGATTTGCAATTTATTGGCATAAAAGTAAGTCTATAACCTTTCCTTTTTTATGGTAAGAACGATGTGCATTTAATTGGCATCAAAGTAAGCCTATAACCTTGCCTTTTTTATGTGAAAATGATGTTCAAATTATTGGCTTAAAAGTAAGCCTATAACATTGCCTGTTTATATTAAAGTTGATGTGCATTTTATTGGCATAAAAGTAAGCCTATAACATTGTCTTTTTATTTTAATAATGATGTGGAATTCATTGGCATAGGAGTAAGCCTATAACCTTGCCTCTTTATGTTGAATACGATGTGCAATTTATTGGCATAAAAGTAAGCCTATAACCTTGCCGTTTTATGTTAAAAATGATGTGGAATTTATTGGCATAAAAGTAAGCCTATTACCTTGCGTTTTTATTATCAAAGTGAAACGCAATTGATTGGTATAAAAGTACGCCTACAACCTTGTCTTTTTATGTTAATAATGATGTGGAATTCATTGGCATAAGAGTAAGCCTATAATCTTTTCTTTTATGTTAAAAACGATGTGCAATTTATTGGCATAAAAGTAAGCCTATAACCTTGCCTTTTCTATGTTAAAAATGATGTGCAATTTATTGGGATAAAAGTAAGCCTATAACCTTGCGTTTTTATTATCAAAGTGAAACGCAATTGATTGGTATAAAAGTACGCCTACAACCTTGTCTTTTTATGTTAATAATGATGTGGAATTCATTGGCATAAGAGTAAGCCTATAATCTTTTCTTTTATGTTAAAAACGATGTGCAATTTATTGGCATAAAAGTAAGCCTATGACCTTGCCTTTTCGATGTTAAAAATGATGTGAAATTTATTAGCATAAATGTAAGCCTATAACCTTGCCTTTTTATCTAAAAAATGATGTGCAATTTATTGGCATAAAAGTAAGTCTATAACCTTTCCTTGTTCATGTTAAAAATGATGTGCAATTTTTTGGTATATAAAGTAAGCCCATAGGCCTTACATTTTTTGATGCGAAATTTTCTAGAATCTTGGACATTGAGATTGAATATTTCAGTGCTTTTTCATGCTAGACATGTCTCTATTTTGGCGGTAAAGTAAGCAGATAGCTCTTTTTTCTTCGCTGTGAACAGATGTGTAATTTTTCATGCTTCGGGTTAACAAAGAGAAGTCCAATTCAAATATGATTCTTTCTCAAGATTTTAAAATCTATTCTAAAATCTATAAATTTTTGCGCGATGTTTAGTTGGACTGCAGAGTTGGAAAAGATACTCTTTTTAACAGTAAATTGGTAGGAGCACGGTAGTCAACTAAATGCAAAAATCAGACGTTACAGAGCATAAGAAACATTTTTTTCTCATAACTTGTGATAACTGGTCATAACTGGTAACGATTTCAGCTCTTCTTAAACAGCATATATGCTACACGAAATACGGCATATTTAACTAGTTTTTCATCGTAATCTTAAATATAAATATTCTATAAAAGTATCAATGCCCATAAATTTGAATTACTAATATACCAATTGATAGAATAAGTGAGTGAAACGTACTTTCAAAGTCCATTTGAAATTCATGGGTGACGCTAGATCGTTGTAAAGCAGCCAAAACTTGTGAATTCAAACCACATAATTGATACAACATAAAACCAAAGGAGAAAACAAGGAAATCATCGAGAAAACAAACAAAACGAAAATCAACAAAAATGTGACCATCAATTCAACGAGAGGGAACGGTTTCCTTGTTTATTTCGATCCAATGTGGAGTAAGATTCAAACCCAGCCACTGCTCGTGCCAAGCACGGATAACTGAAACGGATGGGAGGCAGGAAACAGGGTACCCGGTAGTAAGACTGGATAAGATGCAGATTTAAATTAAAGTTCCTCTACACCCTTAAAAACCAGGGGGTAGTCAAGATACTTTGCTCCTTCCGGTATTGTCCTTGTAGAGTGCTGTATAGTACACAGTTAGTTTGTAGATTGTTAATGTAAGATTTCATATTGGATATATAAAAAATCTGCACCGGTGGTTCTACGAAATGGGACTGAGACCAAAAAACAAAGTGACTCTAATTTGAAAGTGAACATAAAAATTGCTCCTTGGTGCATTGGTTGAGGGAGTATCCCAAGACTCCATTCTGGGGTCCTTATTCTTCAATTCATATTAAAATTTTCTCCGCGATATACCCCATAAAAATCATTCAGCATGCTGATAATGCAACTGCATGCGCATCCTGCAAGCCTTCAGAATCCGATTTAATCGATCGATGAATCATGAAGATCTTTTTGCATTGCTGGCAAACCGTTACACAAAGTCGAAGTTAAAGAAAGTCACAGGCTTACTTTCCCTTGCTATTTAGGTGAATAAAGCGATGCAACCCTGGGGAATGCCAGAGTCGGGAGCTGACAACTGGTAGCAGTGTCTCACTCCCGTGCTTGTCATCAGCGTACTGAATGCTAAGCAGAGAAATAGCAAGTCCCATTTTTCGAGTTTGCTGATGTAACTTGACCGGGTATCGAATCGCGTCCTACCGAGTACAAAACGAGCATTCTATCAAACGCCTACAGTGGATCGAAAAATGAATCAAGGATTCTTCCGTTCACTGATCTTAATCGGTCGGTTTATCCCATTATATTTGCCTCCATATCGATTAAAATGACAATAACATAAACACAGTCGTATCTAGGATTCATGTCATTTACACAAGTGCAAACAGCAACCTCTTAAACATGCGCATGTCTCGTTCGAATTTCTGTATCGTCTTAAATATCGACGTTGAACACGTCGACATCAAGGCTTGGCGAATTTCTGTTCAATCAGCTGATAATTGGGCAGGCTAGATCTTAAGTGATGTGATTCTCACTTATTGACAATGATTGCTTGAGCATCAACCATCCATGGCGGTGAGAGTGAGTATCAATCATCCCAGACAGGTTTTCCCTTTGAAATCGGATTTTTGATCGTTCCACTGGGCAGGAATTTCGGCTGCACTTTTTCTTCCACCTCGTGGGCATCTGTATTGTAAAAAAGAAGGATAAAAAGAAGGCTTAGCATACTGGATTCCGACGTTAGCTGAAACCAGATTCGGGCGCCTAGGTCTTTTCTAGGGAAGGGAATTTTTATGAGGCAGTTTCCAGTGGCCTTCCCACCAATAGTATTTCTGTTGTGACACGTGCAGGATTCAGACTCAACCTCGGCGTTCGCTTAACCACTACACAATGCCGCCACTTCTATTGCATTATGAATGTTCTAAAAGAATATATACTTTATTAAACGAAGGCAAGTTTATAAAACTGCTATCAACATTTGTCCATTCTTGTTTTGAGTTTGACAAAGAATAAATTGATAAGTTTTGTAGAAATTTTGATAACTTGTTATATTTTGAATGAGTGTGAAGCAGAAATGATTAGCAGAAGTAAAAAATACCTAATTCAAAGTCTCTTTAAAGATTATATGAGTTTATATCATTCCATTTTGACAGGATACATAGTCATAGAAGTGTACGTTAAATTGAAATATAGTCCTGTGTAAAGATTTAGATTATTATTACTATCATTAAAAAAAATCATTATTCTGATCTCACTTATTTGCAAAAATTTGGTCGGGCGAGGGGGTGATGCAACTTGGTATCTTAATTCAAATATTTGAAATGTTATCAAAATGTCATTCAAATGTTTTCAAAATATAAGTCACATATATAATGTTTACAAATGTGAACGAGTTTATACTCTTATGCGGTTTGCAGTGTAGTGCAATGCAGTGGCTTAAGTGAGCGAAACAACGCAGGGGTTCTAGATCACGATAATGCACGGTTCACCATGACAAACGCTATTAGCGAGGGAAGCAATGGGAGACCACCCCATTGATAGATATCCATGCAAAAACTCAGGGGCCTTGTAGCTGGATCTTGTTGCATTCTAACCCAAATATCCTATCCCCAAATCATAATTCATCCCTAGAACATGCAATTTATGGAATATCTTGCCTTCTTCTTTCTTTCCTGAATCTTAAAACTTGCCGTCTTTCAAATCTAAGATCAATAGACTTGATCTGATCTCTCTCTCTCCTCTTAGCCTTTCGCTTTCTTCTTGCTTCCTTTGTTAGGGGTTTGCATAGGCCACCGTGGCCTTTCCTCAACATCACTCACTACAAAAAAATCCAGCTATGCTATGGTACACACTTAACAGAAAAGCTGTGAGTACAAATAGAAATTGCAAGATTACTAACAGAAAAAACCAAAGAATGGAATTGCAAAAGGTGCATGAAAACCAATGCACATGATGATGAATGCGGAAGGGTGTTCTCAAGGCAACGTCAAAGTTCCTTCCACGGTCATCATCGTGAATACCACGGCGCCCTTCTCAATATCTTTAGCCTTCGGGTCACATAGCGATGCAACCACAGCAAATACTCGTAAGCCCTTGGGCCACACAACTGTGCGAGCATAGTGAATGCTACAATCGGGGGCTGGGCACGTGGTAGCACTGTGTGGTCGACTCTCATGCTCTTTCTCATAGTGCTGGATACTAGCCAGTTGAATAACACGGACCATATTTCAAGTCTTCGGTGTGACCCGAGAGAGGCCTCGTACCCAGACCTACCGCATACAAAGCGACCGCATCACCGCATAGAAATGGGTACGGTTGAATTTCACACTTGACTGAGCGAAAAATCATGATCACTAAGAGTATTTACTGCGTTTAAAGAATACTCAATACATCAAGAAAACAGAATCCTTTGCTTATGTTATTCTAGTTTACGGAAAACTCCTACTGCAAGGCCTTGGAGACACTAAGCTACTAGAACTACTATTTAGCGTCAAGTACTGGTTTCTATACTTTCAAGGCTGCACGTTTAAGTGCAGACAGCTGAGCAGAGTAGAAGTAGTTTGCCTCTTGTGAGACAGCCTGGCTTAGCTGCAAGGGGAATCGAACCTAGGACAACACATATTCAACGTGAACAGTGCTGCGCTGTCATTTCTTCAATTGCTTTTGGTGAAATCGAAAAAAAACTCGAGGCTATGAACAGCCTACGGAAATACCTTCAGGTCCAACAGTGACTCTTTCCCAGACAAGAAGACTAGCATCCATGCCCCCAGTTGATAGCAGAGTTTTGTCATCTGGAGTCCACCTGACATTTGTCACGTGGCTACAGTGTCCTTTGTAGACACGTGATCGAGCCCCTTTTTGCTGTGAGAAAAATGAAGGCGAATCATCAGGTGTTGAGGCAATGACTCATGCATAAATGCTCTTAGATCATATGCTGATATAAATACACGGTAGCAGAGCTTTTGGTAGGTGTATACTTAACATCTATAGGCATATGGTTCAAGCCACTGTCCAATGAAGAATTCGCCTAACTGACTGCTTTCAGGCTCCGCAAAGAAAGATCAAGACAGCAACTATGTGTCCAGTATCTACTGCGGTCAACGTGATCAAATAACCAAGCCTTTGTTTTTTTACTAGAGGTTTGCAATTTCTAAATCACTTCAAGATCAGTTCCTATTTGACCGTCAAAAGCACTAGAAAATTAGCAACATTAAAAACATGAAAGCGTTGTCTATGACTGGCTTACAAGGAGCTAGACAACTTCTAAAGCCTTCCGCATTTTATTCACTTCAGTTGCCACGGTAACCTAGTTCTTCAGCTGTTGTATCACTGTACATATTCGGGGATAGATGATTAAATCTGCCCGGAAAACGAAATGATTTTCTCTTCGATCAGCGATTTTGTATCAAGCAACCGAAGTTAGATGTAAGAAAACTGCAAAATTATAATTGATAAGTGTTGTTCTGCCCCCTATTAATGCGGTCACATCCTGTGAAAAGATTTACATGCGGGAAGAACTCGAATTCATAGCTTTGTTGTACAAGAAACAATGATTTATGCGCAAGTGTTGAGGTCTATGAGAGGCATTAAAGAGAACTATGAATCCCTTCACTCTAAGTTGAAGTCAAATTTGAGGTGAAGTTGGAGCCATTCGACGCAAGATTTGTGAGCAATAGTCCTACATCTACG